>JAVCKV010122571.1:0-19455 GCA_032274145.1 Herpochondria borealis | reverse complement strand
GGCCGCCGCGTCTAGACCCGCGCGCTCACCCTCACCCTCACCCTCACCCTCACCCTCACTCTCACCCTCACCTTCCTCTACACCTCGACCTGCGCCCGCGGGCCCTGGGCCTGTGGCGCGTGTGGCACGCCTGGACCTGGGCGGGCTGGACGAGGCGCGCGGTGCCGAGGATTGGTGGACAATGCTGCGCGGTTCGCCAATGCCAACGAAGAAGCGGCTGCGACCACGCGCAACGGGTGCGCCGTGAGGATAGAGAGAGAGAGAGAGAGAGAGAGAGAAAGAGCGGGAGCGGGAGATGGCCGCAAGGGCGGAAGAGGTATTGTGTGTGAGAGTGAGGTTGCGTTTTCTTGTAAAAGTACGAAAGAAGAAAGGGGATGTGTGACAAAGCTTTGGTGTAAAAGGGGCTTTCCACATTGGGAGTTGACAAGCTTAAAACTCCCGACCAACTAAAACACAACACACCCGAAAACACACACGCACTCTGTGTGAACAAACACACAAGCGCGCGCGCACCCACGCAACACTCCCCCGTCTCTCTCTCTCTCTCTCTCTCTCGCTCTCGCTCTCTTCTTCTCTCTCACAACAACCAACGACAGCTGACACCGACTCGACACTTCTTTTTTTTCTTCCCCTCCACCCCTCCCTGGAAAAAAAATGCAACGGCTGCGAAAAAACCTCATACGTTCACAACTGATAACATATGAACCAGTGCACATCCCAACTCTCCCCGCCTCGCTCTCTCCATGTCTCTGCAGATAGACACACACACAACCACACCAGTTCTATAAAAACCTTGGTGCTGCATCACACAACACCCCCGATTTCTATGGCCACTCACATATGATGCGTCCCACGGCTAATGTTTGTATGAATATGAATAAAAGAATTATCAATTTCTTACATTCTCCTCACCGCCTGATTGATTGCTCGCCGCCATATAAAGGGGTCCCCCTGTACTGCATGTGCATGTACGTACAGAAAGAACGGACATACATGTCTTCTTAGTATGGCTGCATGACGCTCTGTTGCGCAGTACAGCAATGCGCAGCGGACACACCTGAAACGGCAATAATAACCACCAGCTCCGGGTGTAGACAATTCATGTGGCGGCTATTTTGAGCTACCGTAGCATTCTACTTAATTTTACTTATCACCCCTACTTTTATTACTGTAGACGCGGCTTTCCCCGTGCCACTCGGCAGTAGAACAACCCCCTGGTAAACCGGTTGCCCCTCAGTTCCGACGCAGCAACATCAGTCACCAACCTCCGCCCTCAACCTCGGCCACCTCGCCTCAACGCGAACCGACTCGGACACCAACACTGCCTCATCGCGGGTCCTGGCGGCCTCTTGACACGCTCCCGTTCGACAAAACGATAAAATTTCGTACATACCTGTATATATATATCTGAGTAAAGCATTCCAATAATTCAATATGAAACTACATTTCTTTTCAACCCTACCTCTGCGCTACTCACTTTCCGCATATCTATTTATATACCCGGACGCCCTCTCAAACCCCCCATCGCTCCCCGCTTGACCGATAAGAATCTTGTCCTCTTACTCACACTCACCCCCCCCCCCACCCTCATCACCCTCCGCCGTAGTCCCCCGTCCTTCTCCTGCGATCCGTTCGACTTTCGCGACCCGTTTCCCCTTCTTCGCCAGCCCTATGCTGTTCTCCTGCCCTCTCAGATGCATTCCTGTCGTACTCGCCCCCCTCGCTTGATCCACCTCCCCCCCTTCCGCTATCAAATTGTCCTTCTCCCTCCCCTCGAAAAGCCGCGGATGATGACCCTATCTGACCCCTCACTTCACCGCTTGCTTGGTACTCGTATCTGTAGGGTTCTACCTCGGGTGTTCTTGCCACCGGGGTTACATCGATACCAGCGGAGTACGGCATTGGAGCCGTTTGCTCGTCTCTCCCTCCCCTGTAGTTAGTTCCGCGCATATACATCCCTGCCACGTTGTACTTTTCACCAGAAGATGGCAGCGGGAGTGCAGAGCTTGCAGACAACCGCGGGTCACTCGTCATTGGTTGCAGGCTTAGTGTGCTCGCGCCGGTGGCGGGTGGGGACCCCATAGCTGCACCCGCGTTAAGTCTCTCCGAGTACGGATGCCCAATTGCAGGCAACGGGGCCTGGTGTGCCGTTGTATCGATGTTCCCGTATCCTTGGGGCCGCTGATGTCCCCAAGTTTCGAGAGGGGCCAAAGTAGGGAACTCTTGGGTTGGAAGGGGTTGCGATTCGACTGGCGGGAGTCGTTGTGCATCCAAATGAGGGACATGCATTTGGCGATTCATCAATGGTGTCAGGTTAATGTTAGGAAGTGACGTGTAAGGGGATGGCGGTGCCGCTGTTAGGTCCGTGTTGATCGGAGGTATTTGTTGCTGGTATATTGGGTAGGGTAGTTCCACACTCGAAGATGGAAAACCCAACGTGCTCCTGCTGGGTACATTGTAGTCCGGGGCTACGGGCTGTGTTTGTTGTGTGGCAGCCTGTCGTGGAGTTACCGAATCGCGAGTGGCGGGCATCGACGATGGACGGACGCGAATTGAGGGAACGCTCTTTCTCTTATTGATCCCTGACGGACGACGCGGCATACTGCCTCCGCCAGAAGAACTCGAAGGACCAGCCTGAGCGCGGGATGTGGGTGGTGGTGGCCCCTGACCTGGTGGTACTGTAGCCAATGGCTCATGATAGTCCCCAGATGATCCGATACGGGGGGATGGAAATGCACTAGCCGCATCAGCTGCTGGCAGGGAAGTTGATGGAAGTACTGGCACTCCTGTTTGAGTAGTCTGAAGGATGGATTGAGGCTGTTGGGACGGAGGTGAAAAGGCAGCTGAGATTCCGCTTACTGGGGACTGAATTCCATGTACGGCCGGTGAACCCGGCGTTTGCATCAAGAATTGAGGGTGATGTGGAAGTGGCGGGGACACAGTCCTCTGCATACCACCAATCGGAGATGATGTTGTCAAGTTAGGGAAGCTTCCGTACTGTTGTGAGTTCGGATTTGGTTGAGGAGGTGGTGGCGACGCAGCGCTTGGGATACCACTGGCGCCCGATGATGCCCCTTGCAGCGATGATGCGCTAGATGATGGTCCCCCCTGACTTGCCATGGGTGCTAGGGAACCGGGCTGGGATGGAACCGGCCCAACCTGACTTTGGGATGGAGGAGGTGGATTGGGATTACCGCTGACACGCCATGCAGCGAGAACTCGTTTCCGCTCGCGAAGCTCGTCCACGATATGTGACTCGAGGAAATTTGTGGCTTTGTTAAAGCACGCAGTGTTCATCGCCGCAAGATTGACATCCTCTCGAACGAAGCTGAGAACGCTGACAGGGTGGGCCTTCCCTATCGCGCGCAGAGCAGAGCCGACAATCGCCTTAGCCTCCTCCTCCCTCCTTGCTAGGAGAATTCTGCAGCCGTCGAGGAGAAGCTCCTCGTAGATGGCATCTGCTGCATGTGTGAGAAGTGTGGCCAAGGCTGCCCGGGCTTGCCAAACGTTCTCCGCTCGTAGCCAGTCCGAAAGATGTTCGGCGACGGCAGCACGGTGCTTGATTAGGAGTGGTTGGAGGACCTTCGCAGCGAAGTGTTCGCAGGCTTTGAAATCGGAAATGCAGCCGGCAGAAAACAACGGGGCGAGATGTGGGAGGACATCTGGTCCGAACTGATTACTGGGGATTAGTACTTCGTTAAGGAGGACCATTGCGGCAAGACGGTCGTCCACGTATTGGGAATGGAAAAGGCGGAGAAGGAGGTCGAGGTGGAACTGTTTGGGAATGGGATTGGGTTGGAATATGGTCTTGATTTGGTCGTTCCATGAGACAACAAGATGACGAACATCTTGCATACGGACTCCGCGCACGTCAGCTGTTGGTTTAACGTTGTGGCGATACCATTGCGCGTATTGTGGGTCGGCATGAGATTGAAGAGTGCCTTGGAGGAGTGTGATAAGGGCATCGGGAGAGCTAGGAACTATTGAGGATGTATCGGAGGAGGAGGGCGTAGCTACTCCAAAGTTAGGGGGGTCCATGCGGAAATCGTAGGAGCCAGAGATGCGAGGTGAAGGCAGGGATGAAGATTGTTGGGGCGACGTGGTGGGTGAGAATGGGACTGTCGAAGGGTTATGCGCATTGTGTTGAGGGCGTTTGGTTGTGCTCCGCGACAACCGCGCGAAAGAAAAAGAAAAACAAGAAGCGTTAGAAGAAGGTGATGGTGGCGGCGGCGGTGTGCTGACGTGAGGATGTGTCGAAGGCAGTAAGTGCCAAAGTAGGTAGATAGAAATAAATAATGGGGCGGTGAAGGGGAGCGGAGGAGGAGGGGAGGATAGAGAGGAGCGGGGACAAATGCGGAGTAGGGGGCTACGAGGGGTAGTGAAAAACAAAACTGGTGGGAAGACAGAAGCGGCGAAATCAGAAAAGGCACAAGATCTTTTCTTGCAATTTCGACCGAACCTCCAACCGGCACTGAGGTGTGAAGGTTGAGAACTGAGCGGAAGTGTGAGGGGGCGGTGCGTTGAGTTTGTGCGTGGTGTGGCGCTCTCATGAAGGACAAGCGAGCGGGGAGGGGAGGAATAGACGCGAACTGGGTAGTCTCGTAGGAGGGATAGCGTTGGCGACGAGGCCGCGGCGAAACCTGGGATTCGTGAGCTACTCGGAGCGGTCTCGCAAAGCCACGCATGCGCTCCAAACTGCTGAGGAATACAAATGACACGGACTGTCTGGGTCGGGATACGATAGGGATGTAAGACGCAAGATGTTGTTTTCTGGCGTTGTTTACCTGGTCCCAGCAAGGCACCGCGCAAAGCAACGCCCACACCTGCCACTTCTTGTGTTCATCTCGTCCTCGACGTGCCCGTAACTGCCCTTACATACGCAACGCACGTGTTATCGTCCACACATCGCGATTCTATGGGCAGAGCCCCTCGTCTGTATCCGAGGCAGCTCTGCATTTTTATGCGCTATCGGTACGACTGTCCGACCGTGATACGGTACAGGTACTGTACTGATGATGGTGTGTCACGAGGTGTACCGACAGAAGCATACGTAACTCCAGTGCCGCACAGTTGAACCTCGCATGAAAAAAAGGTAGTAACCCCAGCCCCTACATCATACTGTCCCTACATCAAACTGTAACTCGACTAAAGACTGACAATAATATTCTCGTCCGTACAGTAAATACCCTTGGTACTGTGTGTTTTCTCTACAGTACCATGCAGTGACTTTACAGTAATGTACAGTACTGGACAGTGCGATGCTCAGTTCATCGTCGTATTGATCTCGGCATGTAAAAAAAAGATAGGGTTTATCCAATTTATCAGCAGAAAGGACAGATCCGACAGTGATAATGGGATTACCGGTCACGCATGAAGTTTGTAAAATTTACTCTTTCCCCTCAAGGGTAGCACCGCAATTCAAAGTTCCTGACAACTATTTTTGATACTGTACTACGAAGCGTATCCTTGACTACATGACACAGGCGAGGTACAAAAGAACAGAAAACCGAAATCCACTTCCTGGTCCGCTCTCCTCATCCGAGAAAAGGTCATGTACTGAACAGTACATTTTAATTGTCCGAACCGCTAGTCCACTCTATTTTTGTCCGAAGCCCTGTTGCCATCACTACGAAAAACTATCTGGGCAGTTCAACTTAAACTTACCTTTTTGACTAATTCATTCAAAGTTACTGATCTTTCACCACTATTTTCAAATCGCTCATTTTTGCATTTCTAAGCTTCCACACATCTACATTAAGTTCCATCACAAATAAAAGCACGACGTAGACATAGAAACAGTGCACATATTCGAAGACCATGTGTCTATGCAAAATTAAAAGTGGGCATGCAACAACTTCGACCTTAAGTATGCACTCTGACTTGGGGGCCAGTGAAACTTCGAAGTTTCTATTATTATATCGTTGAGACGAAGAACTGCGGAATATATCAAAAGAAGTTTCTACCGTATCTTGCTCTTGAAAAATATGTGGTCGTACACAAGCTCTCAAAGACCTGGACAAACATATAAGTATCCATGTATGGATCCTTAGTAATACTAATTCTACAAAATTTGATTCCAAATTGTGTATTTAGAGCACGAAGTTGGGATTTCATCACCTTGAAGAGCCTCAATTTTTTCACATGGATACTTCTTTAGATACATAAACACGTCCTTTTTTTCCTATTGAACTATGGATCAAAGAGCCAAGCAGAATGATGTCCTTAGGAAAAGAGGGCCTACTTTGGTCCTTAAAAGTTCCAAAATAGGCTGTATAATTGTTAATTTGCGAAAGTGTGTTTGTTCATTGGGCGTCCTTAAAAATTAAAAAAAACCTTTTCAAAAAGAATTGGTGTTTCTTCTGAGAATAACTTTAAGTTAAGATTTATACTTACAATTTAAACCCCTTTTTGCTGTTATGAGAGATCTTTATAAATCTCAGCTATCTTAGATTCAGTTCTAACATAAATCGTATTGTTTAGTCGGAAGTGGGTTTCCTGGAGTAAGTTATTGTGCAGCTTGAAGCACAGGCAACTAAGGGGAAAATGATCTCTATGGAAGATATGAACTGGAAACACAAACATAATTTCCAAATGAGAAATTGGAACGCCTCGCATTTAAATTTCAGGAAAGGAAAAATAAAAACCCATTTCTGGTAAGTTGCCTAGTCCCTGCTTTATCCATTTAAAATTCTATTACTAAATAGCTCCTAAAACCTAAACAATCACCCGAATACTGATTTTCAAATATCAATCGTGAAGAGCATTCAAGGCACCTTCAAAAGGATCTTTTCCATCAATTTCATCAACAGGTTTTTGATCTACGATGTCAAACCGTGCACCAAATGCATGAAAAAGGTCGTCATCCAGTTCCCTACGATACTGGGAAGCAGTTGAATCGTTTCCAATTTGATAGAAAAAAATTGTGAAATCATCTGTATCTGTTTGATCTCTCGGTGATGGATTACAATGAGCGGCAGATTGTATTATTGCGGATCGGGTTAAGTCTGGATGGCTAGGTCTTCCATCGGTTGCAATAATGAGTAATGTGTTTTTCGATTTCTCTCTATCCTTTTCAACAAACCATATAAGTTAATGGGTATCTGTACGACGCTCAAGTTTAATCGAAGAGAAAACTCCGGCTACATCACTTGGGATAATATTTTTTGCCATTTTTCTCGCACCGTCCCCAAATATACCTTTGGTACCAAAATTTGGACTTTTCTGAAAATGTTGCCTCAATTTGGATATTTTTATACTCTTCCATCAGTTCCTTTGGTCCATTTTATCCGCATAGTATCTCTTCAGAAGGCTCTTTTTGAGAGGTTCAAAACGATCAGCAACATGAAATGACTAAGAAGGAGAAGTCGGACACAAGCAGTGAAAAATCCCAATTGAAGGCGTATTAGCGCGAGAAACACAAATTTCGGACTATACAATCTGAAAAGGATGCACGATGTATTTGATTGAAGACGCAAATTTTATTGAAAAGTAATAGGCGTAAAATCTCACCGCTGTCTCATACCATACCAGTCCCGTTTTTAATAAGAAGGCCTTACGATACAGAAATGCGTAAATAAGTTTATTCAAAGAGTCAAATTGCACACGGTTCACTTGTCTTGTTCTGATCCGATGCATGTTTAAGTGCAGCCAAACGTACAAGGGCAGCAGAAAGACGATAAAAGTGTGTACCTAGAAGATACTGGAGTATAATCTATCTAGTTGGCCCAAGGTAGTGCATCTTTCCAGATTCATCTATTCGATCTTGAGCTCGCTCTGTTAGAGAAATATTTCCCGCTCGAATCGCGTTCTGACGGTCCGTTGCAATTTTTCAAGCGTCGAAAACGTCAATGCAGAACATAATAGCACCGAATGTGGTGTCAACATGCACTATACCAAGTTATGAAACATCAGAATCTCGCAAGAGGTCCTGGGACCGACCCTTAAAACTCATTTCTACCTCCTCAACGGATAGAAGACCATCTGTGGTGGCCCCTATAGTGTAGAAAGGAAAGCGCTTGAGCGGTACCACTGCGGCCATACCTAGGTCAAAAATCCAAAATCCGCTTCTATGGAGACAACTAAATTTATTCCTTAGAACATGAATGTGGTTGTTTCAATCTTGCGTAATTTGCACAATAATTAATGAATCGAGAATAAATGTATTTCACGACACGGCGGATATTGAATTCTGCAGAAAAGGCTTTTAAGAGGAAAAGACGTGTATAGCAAGAGGCTAAAGAGCGTGTAACGTGTGTGCCGGTAATCTGACGTAGATTTTGTTATCATGAAATCGTTTCAAGAGTTGTACTGCATGTGACACTGATTCCCGTTGTACATCAAACAAATATTTTCGCTTGGCTGGAGGCGGGTTTTAAGTTACTCTATGAAAGAATTCGACCATGTTTCGAAAGTACGACTGTCAACATCAGCCATCTCATGCTGATGTGAATGGCACATCATAAGGTGATAATGAAATGTCTATAGCATATTTTTTGTGGTGCAATACTATCGCGAAAGCGTATGGACTTCATGATCTGAAAATAGAGTCACATATGACTTTCAAATCATACAAGTCCAATTTCTACGCTCGCGCGTTTCGTCGGAATTTGATGCCAAAATGCCTGAATCAGGCCCGATTCTCCCATTTTGCTAATTTGAATCGCTGAAAATTAGCTCAAATCCTACGGAACAAGGCAACCGGAAATTAAGCAGTGCATTTAAATCACGGGCCTTAATTTGGCATGGATTTCTCTATCTGAAATTAGGCCGATTTACATCCATGCAAATCAGCCTCATTTCTACAACTAAACCGAGCAATCAGAATACTGTACCGCTCGTTCAGTACCGCTTTCACAGGCCAGGATGTTTGCACCGGCCAAATTGCATTGAATGCAAGTTGGCCTGCCATTTCTACACGAACACCGAGCGATCGGAATACCCCGGAGACACTTTTTCTTGCCTACAGTTTCAGCGATAACGGCACAGCTCACGCTGTTTTTCCTGAGCCGAGCTCGCCCGACTCTTCGTCAGGCCGGGCGAGGCAATCCATTTCGCCCTTCCTGGTCAGGAGTACGGGTAGCCCAAGTAACCCCGCCTTTGCACGGATTTCCATAATTAGTGTGTCTTAGCTCGGTAAGGAGAGGTATTATATATGCAGTCGCGTTAGCGGCACTTTCTAGGAAGAGAATCATCGATCCTCGAGTGAGCAGTATAAACCTTTGGAAAGTTCAACGGGACAGAGTGCAACACACGAAAGTGTACTTCGGCAAGATACCGTACCTGACGGTCTTTTCCAAGTCTACTTCACTTACGTGCCTCTTGCGCTACTGCAGCTTCGGACCGATCACTCGGCTGCAGGGCACATTAAATGTCTCACCAGAGCACTCACGTGCCAGCCAAGCTATTGTACCCGCCGGAATTCGGTTCCAACTTGCAACTCGAGCAACCTACATTCATCACCGCGGCATACCGCTTCACCTAACGGCTCCCGCCTTGCCATCTTCGCCCACAACCCCATAACCCTTACGGGTTCGTCTTGTTTCTACGGAAAGCAACCTCTCTTCACACCGTATTATTGCCCTCGCACCCACGTCCTACGACCTGTCCTGTCCGGTCCTTTTTACACCATCTCCGGCCAGTCACCTGGCTTTTTGCTCTTCTTTTCATCCGTTCTCACGGACAATTCGGGGACCCGATGCTTTCGCGTCACTCTCTACCACATTACTGAGCCACCTCTAAAGAGGGACCTTGAACACCCGTCGTTGCAATTGCTTCCTTTTCCTGTGGGTTTTGTATGGTTTTGTTCTTGCGCTCACGCGTGCATTACTGCTGCAAGCTTTACACGACAGTTAAAAGTAACTAGACCCGAAAGTGTCAGAAAATTAGCGCGTAAGTGCTGAAGGAAAAGTCAACAAGGAAACACCGAAAGGTGTACCGATAGAATGGGTACCAGTTAAATCAGGTCAGGGGACTGGAAAACGAGGTCTGTCCGGACGTACAGCCTGAGAACCTCCCTGTACTTAGTAATAGGTGGGTGATCGCTTGGTGATCATCGAAGACCACCAAGCACACAAGTAAACAAGTGAGTGCGAGGGGCAGAGGTGAAGTCTGTACGAACACAGTTGCTTTCTAATTTTCCATTCTAGTTTTTATTGCTTCTTACTTCTTAAGAAGTGTCGTTGAAGTCACTTGTAAAGAAAATTGGGTTTTTCTCCAAGGTAATTTGTTTATTTTTTATTCTCTAGTCAGACAACTTAGGACAAATACCGGTTGCCCGGTTGGTAGCTACTAATGTAAGTAATGCACACGTTAGCGTATTTTGATTTCAGCTCCCGGGGGAGCTCACTGTAAGTGAGTAAAGTAGTATCACACTGTCGACCAGTTTCCTGGTAATTTCTGATTGGTGCAACCAATACTGCAGAATGCACTGCCAGTTATTCACTAAGTGAAAATTTTCCACTGTACCGCAAGGTAAAGATTAATAACTGTAGTATTCTTAACACGGGAGTGTTATCATGGCTAAAAAGAACTATTCGTATATAGATCGTGACACGTTAATGTCAGACACTTAGTACCAGAAGGTAAAAATGCATCAGTGCCATAAGTGTTAAGGCGCGTTAGCGCCCCTGTAGTAACGTACCTAACCCTCTATAGGACTGGTGAAAGTTAATCATCAAAGTTATTCCTCGCCGGCGGTCCTATTGCCTTGCTATTATACAGTACCCTAGTTGGATCTTACAGTGCCGACTGGTCGCCAAATGAATAAAAAGCTTATTCATAAGCAGGGGTCATTCTGCCTAAGAATGACCCCAAACGGTACCGATTTCTTGGTCATGCATAGAACGGGGTTGGTTTCCCGACAAGTGCATACAGCTACTGTAGCGTCCTCAAAAGAGGAATTTTGGCGGAAGCCGATCGAGGTTCGATGACTCAAAAATCAATGTCTGTCGTGTAGTTCTGCGGGTAGCTCGCGCGAAGCAGCACACAAGAGGGCGAGGCGTGGTAGAGCTAGAACGTAGGGGCAGATCGTGGCTATGAAGGGGGCAGATTAAACGTGTGGCAGGGCGTAGTTTCGTCGCCCCTGCGTTTTGTGCGTCCGCGCAGCGTTGCTACAGACCAACCCCAAAGGAAGATGTAAAGGAGGGAAATAAAGGGAAAATGAAGACAACACGGGGAAAAGGCTTTAATTGGACGGTAGACTTCTCTCCCACCGTTGATGATCTCTCCAACCCTAATCTGGTGCCGCCCAGCCAGCTTATGTAGCGGCTGGGCGAGCGTCCAAGGCGGGGCTGGTGGCCCAGAACGGCCCAAGGGAAAAAACCCTAAAACTAAATACACAGAGTGCCACTGGCACTTGCAGTATCCTCCATAGTGCCGAGTGAACTAACCTAGACCCCCTCAGATAGGGTAGTGTGCTTTTACTGTGAGCCTAAAATACAACCGTAGCACCCAATAAACTAACCACCCAACCCGACCAATCCGCAGCCATGCCACTCCAGAGTAGCAGAGTAGCGAAGTGGCATATTCATTACTGTCACCAGAGTAAGTCTGGCCCGAGTGGCGGAATGGCGAAGTGGCAGCCGATTCCGAACACCTGGGTGGGTTAACACGTGTCTTTTTTGCCAAAGTCGGTGCGCGGCCCCCTTTGCTCCGTACTAAACGTCCCCGTACAGGCACCTCACGCAACTACCGTTCCACAAAAAGCACCTCTTTTATGCCGTCTTCTTTCAGCATTGAGACTGGCTAGTACATTCAGAACAGATATGCGTGATACACCCGCCTTCTTTGCAATGTAACGCTCTGATTTTTCTTCGTTTCTCAAGGCTTGAATGGACCCTTATTGAAAGTCATTGTGATATTTATTTTTGCCCATGACGGTGCACGTACGTTCTTGAACGATGGTTCAGGATGTTATTTTTGTATTTGAGCCATCTTATTTATTCTTTCTTATTCCATGTCCCCAATACATGACTAATGCGCTACATGGACTTCCTTCTATTTCTCACCTTCTGACAAATACATATTTTTTAAAGAAACAAAAATACTTATACCTCTCGCGAGTTGAATATCTGCGGTGGTTTTTGATTAGATGCCCATGATAAAGGGGAAGTTACGGAATTACTGACATTTTCGGAGCACTGAAAATATATGGGGTGGGCATATTTTAATTTCGCACTCTGTTCTGCAAATCTTTTTCTATCCTACAGTCAACTTGACTTGAAGGTACTCGTACTCAGCCGTGCTACAGTTCCTCGTTACGTGCCCTTTCCGTGCCAAAATGCGAACTTGGCCGCGGTGAAATTTCCCGTAAGGGCTGTATCACTGCGTACACATGAACAGCATGTTAGGTGCCAGGTACCATGTCTGTTAGCGTTCCATGCGGAATGTTTTCGGTGCCCGCCTGCGGCACAGAAATCCCACTTTTTAACATCAATACTATATGAGGCTGTCATCGACGTTGCGTAACACCAACGTCACCGAGCAATATCCCCATCATGTACGAAAAACTGCCACTTGTACACGAAAGAGCTAGCCGCGGAACACTGCTAGAGAATAGGACGTTTATGCTTCTACTCGTTGCTCGCTCTCACGCTCTCCGCAGTCTTCACCCTGTCTGGAAGGCATACGAGACCCTTACCCTCGTACTCACCCTTCATGACACCTCACATTCCCATTACGCATTTGCTCACAGTCTTCCACATGCCGCCCCGCGGAGATCCTATGCGTGATTCACCCACTCCTTGCCTTCGCACCTATCGTCGCTCCATCACATTGCGCCCTGCTGATCCGCTTCGACCCGCATCATGGTTCAACGCCGAAAAACATGCCTCCAGTTTGTCCGGCCGCTGCCGCAGGCCGTCGTATTGTTTCCGCAATAAATAAACTGTCACCGCATATCATCCTGTCAACCGCGCTCGCATCCTGAACCGCTCACGCTCCTGGCCACCCCGCCCCATCCCGCCCTGCTCCGAAACTCGTTCGTACCAAAAATGTCAAACTTCACCGTCACCTCCAAACGCTCGGTTGGCCTGGAATCAGACCATGCGCTGTCACAGCTTGCCTCTCGTCTGCGTGTATTGGGCTCTGGTAGGGCCCAAACCTCCTTATTCTTCTTGGCTCGCGGTTTGCCGCCGATCATCGACCCAAACAATCTTCCTCTTTCACTGCAAGTGCCATCGGAAGATACGACGTTAGTGCTAGACTTTTATGCATTACGTACGGAGCGATTGTGTGCCATGAAGGGATGTGAAAACGTTTCACGGGGCTTTAGAGAGATCATGGTAAGTGTCTTTGAAACTCATCTTTCATTATCAGATCTTTCCTCCTTCAAGCTTGATAAGCTCTGAGCGAGAACAGAGGACCGCATTTCAGCTACTCTGACTCTTCCTTCTACTAAAGGAGCACCAATTGCGGGTTCACAACAGAAATTGCCATGCGATATGCCTGTTTTCTAATTGTCTTGCTCCATTCGACAAGAAAAGCAACGCTCTGCGTCATTACATCACGTAAGTTTCTCACTTACCTATGCACTTTGACTATTTCTCCGCCTGAATCAAATCACAGAAGAGGCTGAAAGGATAAAATCCTAACTATTTTCACCAGTCAACACGAACAACGTTCCCGAAAGCGACAGCGATTTGAACGCGATGGTCGTCTTCCTTCTGCAAATAGTGTGCGCCCGTCAGAAGCTCTTGATCGACCGCTTCCGAAAAGGCTTCGGATATCAAATATTAGCGCCAACGGTTACAACAAGCAGCTGGACGAGGATATGGTATGGTGCGCGAAGGTTTTACTACAGCTTCGATACTCGTCGACGTACGGTGCGGGCTATACTCATCTCGTTGGTGACGATGCGTTATCGAATGTATCTTTACGATGCACATCTGGTGAACCTTGCACGACTTCTCAAGCGAGAGGGTAAACCCGAATTGGTTTCTCAGTTACCTATCTCCACCCTCCTGGATTTTGAAAGAACAAGCTGGAGACGAAAAAAGGTTACTGTATTCTTATTCCAGGAGCTTTCTCCGGTATTTGGACTCCTTTGAGAAGAAGTCGAACCGTGAGAGTCTCTGCCATCATGTATTTTTCATGTATCCACCCGTGTAATAGATAGTATGATGAACGCTTCGACAGATGCTTAAAGTCGAAGATTTGCCGATGAACTGTACGCAAGATGTATTTGTAGGTCGCTCGTTGAGATCTTTGTATGGTTGTTCCACTGAAACAGAGAAAGTAACATCATAACAAACATTCTGACCTCACAATGCTCATAGCAACGACTAGGTGGGGTTTACTACAAGGAGAGGTTCATCGCGATACTTGATGTATCATTATGATATGAGATAATCCACTCACTGTGTAAGGATATAGCATCAAAACTGCATGATTGAAGATCATGTTGAATGACCCTCATGCCTTGTGTATGGATCTATTTCCAGTGTAGTTTCTTCGGGAGATAATTCAGTTCCTTTTTATCGATGCTTTCTTAATGAATACTAGCGAGACAGAGGTGATGCCTGTCTCGCTGAAACTCCCGAATATCACAAATAGGTCACAACAGGGTTGAATAAGCACAAGTGAATGAACGTACCCTACAAGATAAAATAATTTGGAAGTGCCAACCAATCCTAAATGTCGTATTATGGTATGATTGCTTTATTAAGAGTGTTCAGAAATATCAGTGATACGGCCCAAGAACTGGGAAGGATGTCTTACGACGAAGTATCGAAGTCCAGTATGATTATTCCATATAAAGATATGCCCAGTGTATGTATCTGTTGATTGATCAGTGAGTGTATTGGAGTGCTGCACATTTGAATTCAAAAGCAGATCAATGCCACTTTCGCATATGTCTATTAATTTACCGAACTTTTTATCAATCGCATACAGAGAATTTGTTATATCTACATTCCAGGAAGAAAAACGATTGGATAAAGTCTAAAAGTACACAAACGAGGCACTTTGCTCAGATTTAGCAGGTTGTGCAATCCGGAGTTTCAATGACCCTCGGGATAAGCACTACTCCAGACTCGTCCACACGCTGAGCAAACAAGTCGGAATGTCGATAGAGAAGTAAACGATATCATCCCTGCATAGATAGTCAGTCGTATTAGGGAGAAGAGGGGCTCGTTGAAAAGTAGTAAATACAACGAAACTAGGCTACCAAGTAAAGTCAGGTGCTTGATGAAACAAAACAAAAAAACTAATTCATCAACACTCAGTGATGATTTTTGTACGGCGTAACAAGGAACATTACTTTCGACTTCGCGTTCATGATGACCTTCCTTCTCTGAATCGTCGACCTCGACACGCCCCACAGCAGCTCGACCTCGCGATACGACAACGGCGTCTTATTCCGCTCCGCGCGTATGTAGCAATACACCGCCATGCGAATGCGCACCTCCTTACAATCGCGCTTGTGCGTGCAGTCGGCATCCGCCGCACAGAGCGGGCTTTCATCATCATAATACGACGGATGCATGATCCAGCCCGCATCAGGGTGCTTGATATAGCCTCTGTACACATCGTTGTGAAGCCAGTTGTACGCGCTGGAGTCAGCGCTGCCAGTACCACCACCGCTTGCGCCATTGACGTTGACGATGACGTTGGCATTGTCGTTGCTAGTTGCTGTTGCAGTGGGAGCATCGGGTCGTGGTGGTGACCTGCAGTTCGGATGCGACGTGGACGAGGCCGCGTGGAGGCTGAGGTTTTTGGACTGGCCGGCGACGGGGCGGGGGGCACTACCAGAGGGAGAGGATTGGTCTGCGGGGCGTCGGGGAAGGACACGGGCTTTGTGAATTTTCGCCTCCTTGACACTGCGCGAGGGAAGACGGTGTGAGTGCGTGGCATGGTGTTGAGGAGGGTGGGTATGAGCGTGAGCATGTGCGGGATGGTGATGGTGGTGCGCTTTTGTCTTAGGGCCCACTCTCATTGCGAAATTGTCTCGCAGGGGCAGTGTCCTGTTTTTTGTTTTTTTCTGGAGACAGGAAAGGCTGGCAGAAGGGAGGTTTGGATGGAATGGGATGGGATATGGTGGGGTGGGATGAGATGAGATGAAAAGAGATAGGATCAGGTGAGATGGGATGAAATGGGATAGGATACAATAGGCTAGGAGAGGATGGGATGGGATGGGGTAGGGTGAAGGAATGGAGGGAGGGAGGGAGGGAAGTGGGAAGGATTGAGAGCGGGGGTAGAAAAGTGCTTTTGAGGGCGAGGGACTGTTCAGAGCTGTTGCCCGGATAAGAGAGTGAAGGACTGCGCGTCCAGGTCTAGAGGTGTTTTTTCTGGTTCTGTTTTTGAAAGAACGAGTATACAAGGGAGTGTCTAGACAGTATACCGTTGAACCGGGATGGTTGCTGCCTTGAACCGTGCAATCGGTTGTATTCGGGCGGGGGGTTTAAGCATGCACGGTAAAGTTGGACGGGGATGTGACAGAGAGGATATACGACTTAAGTGTTAGACTAGTACAGCTTGACTGGAAGGCTGTGAGGTATAATAGTTATTGTGCTAACGGGTAGATGGTGCAAGGTAAGCACTTTTCGAGGATCCATCTGAGAAAAACTGGAGGGATTGATGGAGAGATGATAGCCATTGCAGTTGATCATGGTAAGGAGAATAGAAATCACGAAAGTTGTGGTTTGAAAGATCCATGAAGGATGGAGATGCGGTGTAACACGGGGCCTATGATAAATTTTAGTGTGTGAAGGGAGAATCTCGCTTCACACACCCTGCACGCACCCTGACGAGTCTCCCTGAGAGACCGGTCAGGTACGGTCAGGATTTTGGTGAGTATATCGAGATGGAAATGTTTTGAAGGGGAAGGGCTGCGGCGCAGCCCCTTCCCCTCGGAGTTATTTGAACAAGCACCTAGCATCGCAGCCACTACGGTGCTGCATGATTATTCAAATAATACGAAGCGTCATTTTTTTGAAGCAAGATACGTGTTTATACTGGAGCTGAAAGGGGATGAAGTGGTATTTTTATATCGACGGGATACTCTGTCAGCCCTGTATTGCCACTGACAGAGCATTCATGATGTATACTCCAAGTTGTCGCTCGCAGGGTATCCCATTTACAAAACGTACCACTCTTTGGCGTCGTCAAGATAAAAATGTCGTCACAAGGTTTAGCGAAAACAGAACTGGAAAGACAGCGTGGGGAGAGAGAGAGAAATAACGAAAGAGGGGGATGACGTCGGTTTTAAAAAAGTATTAAGTCTTTAACGTGTATATGGATGGCGCACCTATCGAAAGATCGTACGAGAATATCGAGCATAAGGTGGAGGACCTTCAACGTTCTGTTTTCGAGCTGCAGAGCATCGCAGTGATTCCGAAGCGCGAGAGTTGAAAGCTTGGGTGAGTTGGGCATTTAAAGGTGAATGAAGTGGAGCATTGGCCCCGAGGAAAAGGGTGGTGTATGAAGGGCGTATGCACAGTTACGGAACGGTCGAAGAGGGAAAAGCAGTGATCTGTTGATGACGAGACCGAAGTTTTAGAGGTGCGCTGGGCGAGCGCAGCAGTTGTATCTTTTTGTACTCACTGTAGCACATACTGTGTGCTGCGTTGAGTAAAAAGAGATATACATACTGTTTTATGCATCATATTCCATAGATATCATGTGAATAGGCTCGCATTGGAGACCCATGCCAGTCTGATCTGTTCATATATTGGTGATATTATACATATATATGTTTTTCTATTGAAGTGGCCGTGCCGTGTCATACGATAATAATATTATGACATGACACGATATGGCCACCCGCACAAACGCGATCCCGAGTTGCTCTATTTTTCCATGCTCGCGAGACGGAAGACATGGGGCTGAAAGAATAGGGCAGGAAAAATATAATAATAATGAAATAATGAAAATAATATAATATATATACACATATATATATATATATATATATATTTTACTTATTTATTTGATATTTTATACTGTATGTGTTTTACCAAAAATAGCGCTGTTACTGTACAAAAGGGGGATAGCGGCTTCCGAATTCAACACGTGGCACGCGTGATGGCGCCCGCTGATTGGTGCACGAGGCGCTCGATCATGACGCCGCCGCCACAGGGGCTTACAGCTGTCCTGTCATCAGCAGCCGAATCCCAATTCAAATCACGTGGCAAAATTTCAAGCTTACTTTTGCTTGAATTTTAGTTAAACTTATGAAAGTTTCCCGCTGGAAAAGATACCCTTCCGTACCTCGGAGCTGGCTCGTTCGCCACTGGCTTGGCGAGCGCGAGTTGCCAACCCGATTTTTTTGTCACGCCGCTACTTGTAGAGCCGTACGTCTACCGGCCCCACTCCTTGCCTTTGTCTTTGACTTTGTTCTCACCCTTCCGCTCTCCACCCACTCGGTCAACGACCCCATCCACTTCTCCCGTCCGGTCGTCCATTTATCCGTTCCATCCCGTTCTCCTGCCCGGCGCAGGTCAAGTCGCTGCCTCAGTCGTACTCTTTGCCACGTTTTCAATCTCGCCCTCGTTCTCAAACCCCTTCCACGGCCAGGTACCCCTCTGCCTCTCACTCTCGCCCTCGCTCGCTCCCGCTTTCTCTTCAACCCCCTTTGTCCAAGATTAACGCCCGAGAGAAGAGGAAGAAAAAAAAGGAAAAAGAGGGGAGGGAATGGCCTACCCACTTCCGTACCCGGCTCCGTACGGCCCGCCACCGGCGCCGCCGCGCGGAGCGACGCCACAGCCGACCGTGCTAGACGCGCGAAGCCCGCACCGCCACGTGGTGTGTCGCGCATGCGGAACGATCGTAGTGAATCTGTCAAGCCTGCCACCACGAGCGATTGTAACGCGACACTACACGGACGCGCGCCCCGTGAGTATCAGTCAGACGTTTCGGGCCGATGCGCAGGGCGCGCTGTCGACACTGGCGCGCGGACTGTCCGGGGTGCGACGACTGGCGCGTGAGGACCGGTCGCCGCTACGATGCCGTGGGTGCGGCGAGGAAGTTGGTCGGGCTACGAGGGTCGCTGATGTTGTCGATGCGCTGCAGGTCGGTGAGATGGAGTGTGTGAGGGTCACTTTCAAGACGGGGTGTGTGATGCTGTCTGATGCCTATGGTCGGGAGATTAAGGCGGGTGCAGAGGTGGCGGGGATGTGGGCGCGTACACCGGCGCCGTATGGAGTTTGGCCGTGGCGGTGAAGCTGGTTGGTTTATGCTCAGACACACACGCACACACACACACAAACACACATTCTCTGCGATATTTTTTTACTACTTGCGCCGCTCTGTCCCTCCGTTTGTTTCTTCGGTTGTCGTTGTTGTTGTCGTCGTCGTTGTCGTCGTCGTTGTCGTCGTCGTTGTTGCCGTTATGCTTGTCCGTTCTTTCGTGTAGCTGTTTACTTTAGTTGTTGTTGATTTTTGGCCGTTTCCGTTTGAGCAACAGAGCCTGTGAATGTTGGGTAAACGTCGATAGAGAACGCCTACATACTGTACTCATGT
>JAVCKV010122460.1:0-19455 GCA_032274145.1 Herpochondria borealis | reverse complement strand
GCAAAACGACCCCACGCAAATAAAGAGAAGCTGATGGCCTCTTTCTCATCACTTTTCAATAGGAATTGCAAGCAACGAGAACAAAAGAATTCTCTGTCCACTGTAAATTGGACACCTCCAACAGCTCATTGTTGTCCCAACTCTTTCCCAATCCAAGCCGTATATTTGTACAGGTGTCGCTTCTGGATGCTCACATCTTTTAGCTATCCGTACCAAATCAAGAGAAGTGGGTTCTACGATTGTGCCACCAGCTGTGTACTATTCCGGCATTCGGTACTATGTATACATTGGAATGAAGATAGAGCTATTGCTCAACAGGATGAGAGCGTTGTCGCAGTCACCATATGTTATAGAACTCCTACTTCCTCCTTAGGCAACGTGAGAAAAGAAGCTTTGAAGCACACATCGCGTTTACTTGGGCTCCCGATGACTCCTCTTTCGCCGTCTTCGGTCGCGGTCTTCGCCTTCTCCTTCCTTTTCCCTCCGGCTACTTCGATGGCGGCGTTCCCCATCTTCTTCTTCGCCTTCCTTCGGACGACGGCTGCTCCGGTGGCGACGTTCTTCGCCACCGTCGTCAGTGCCTCGACGACGGCTGCTTCTGTGACGGCGTTCATCGTCGCCGCCTTCCTTGTCTTCCTTGTCTTCCAGGCTTCTGCGACTCTTATGGCGACGTTCACGGCCTTCACCGTCCTCGAGGCTTCTGCGGCTCTTGCGAAGGCGGCGGTCGTCATCCTTGCGTTCGCTATCCTTGTCGCCATCAAGACTTCTGCGACTTTTATGGCGATCTCCATCCAGGTTTCTGCGACTCTTATGCCGACGCTTTTCCCCTTCCTCGCCATCCACGTGGCGGCTACTCCTGTGTCGGCGTCGCTCCCCTTCATTGCCGTCGACACGACGACTGCTACGATGATGACGTGAAGAAGATGGCTTCTTTCGCCTACTCTGACGTTCTTCGCGATCACCTTCTGCTTCTTTTTGCGATGCCCCCAGACCGCTCTTTGACGAACGGGCTGAGTCGGGTTGAGTTTCCGCTATTCGAAGAGTTACCGATCGGCTGGCTGGAGACCTGCTAGCAGGTGACCGACTACCAGCAGGCGACCGTTCTTGTGGTTGTGGTGCCTCCCGATTCTTTGCAGAAGACATGCTGTTCATGGATCCTTCATCATCGTCGACATTGGATGCGTTGATCTTGGCGCTAAGAGGATTCACAGTTGCAGACTTGATGCCCTTCCCAACTTTCTTGGCAAATCGGACCACCTGGTAGTCTCGTGATTTCCCCCCTTCAAGCAGATTCGACTTGGGCTGCTCCTTTTTCGGGCTCTCATTCTGACTGGCACTTCGCTCGCTACTAGCGCGGGATGACTCGTTCCGTCCAAAGTTCTCATCCTGAGCACTGCGGAATTCATCAGCATCCACCTCTTCGTCTGATGATTTGTTGCTATCGCTATCGAAGTACTCATCGTTTTCGTCCGAAAGTTCGACTTCGTAGTCATTCTCCACGGGAGTGTCATCGTCATCTTCATTATAGGTTGACATCGCGTTGTCCTCACCATTGGTGCCTATCAAATCGTCTGCGGCTGCCAACGCTGCCGCAGTTTCTGTCATCATTTTCTCGAAGTCATCGTCAGGATGGGACGAGAGGTCCTTCTCCCTTGCCTCTTCTTCCTCCTCCTCCTCCTCAACTTCGTCCTCGTCACTTTCAGAATGATGCGACGAGCCTATCATGTGACGTTCCATCGATTCCTTGCTATGCGACGATCGTCGAAGATAATCAATTTCGGATTCAAACAAGTCTCTTTCAAAGCCATCTTCGCTGTTGTTGCTGTCCTCAGGTAGCAACTCCTCTGGCTGCTCCACCACTTCATCTTCGATATAGTCATCTTCATCGTCACTGTTGGTCAGCAAACCCTGACCTTCGCGCCGCGGCGTATTTAGAACGGCCGCGTCGGCTGCGATTTCATCCTCCGACAGACCCCATCGCTTTCCAAGCTCGTCGTATTCCAATTCATCATTGCTGCCCAATCCAGACTCTGCGGTAGCTTCGAGAATCGAGGACGCTGAAGGATCTCTTGAAGTAAGTCGCTGTGCGGATCCTGGGCCATCGCTAGTCAAGAAGCGGCGATTGGGTGGCCGCCGACTAATATCTTTGTTGGCGTCCTCTGGCATGAAGCGACTTGCTCCCCGGGCACTCTTGGACTTTACCGGCAGATCATCTTCCGGCATGAAGCGACTCGCCCCACGTGCGCTTTTGGAGGCCGGTGGCAATATGTTTTCTTCAGGCATAAAGCGACTGACTGGTGACAAACTCCGACTGAGTTGTTTCTTTGGAACGACAACTGGAGATTCAGGCTCTGGCACTGGAACTGGTTCTGGCTCCGGGATAACTATGTCGGGAGCGTGTTCTTCTTCCTTCTGTACCTTGAGTGTCGGTGGTGGCTCGTACTTGAAATCAGGTTCCTCCTCCTCTTTCTCAAAGTGCGCTCCCAGCAGGGAGTTCTTGTCGTGCCCTAGTGGCCCAACTAACAAGGCTCCTTCGTAGTCAAACTCGCTTGATTGATCGTCCTTGATAGATTCTTCATACGCAGATTCAGTTGCTGACCCCTCTTCGTCAGAGTCTTCCGATTCGGAGGCATGTTGGTTGTCTTGCATTTCTTCAATCGAGTCTTGAAACTCATCATCTGTAGTATCTTGTACCTCATGTCTAGCTTCATGGAACTCACTGGACTCGTCTGTCGTAAATCCATATTCTCCCTCTGAACCACTGTCATCGTCGTCAACTGAATCTTCATGTCGATCTTCATGTCGCTGTTGCTGTTGCGGTCTTGATGACGAGGACGACGCACTTCCAGAGTTGTTGCTCATGGTGCCACTTTGATCTCCGGAACTTCCAGTGTGACTACTCATACGGCTGCTCATGCGTGACGATCTTGAGCCCATAGCTACATCGTGAGCCAGGTCATCATCGTCAATTACAGCACTCCTGGATCCAACCGCAGCACTGCGAGAACCAGCTGGTTCTTCTTCGTCTGCGCTCTCTGTCATGGTTCCCATTTCACGACGAGGTTGCGCCTCGACTGCTTCCGTCATGCTCTCGGCATCCGTTGTGTTGATCGCGTCCGTCATGCTGCCCGTCGTGTTGGTGGCAACTGCCTCTGTCTGTACATGCGCTTCGTCCGTGTCCACGTGCACGACAAACTCCACCTCGTCTGTTTGCACATCCACTTCGTACACCTCCTTCATGGGCTCTTCGTCTGTCTGCATGGCTGTCTCAGCGGTTTCATGCGACATGGTTTGAGTTTCCACTGTATACTTCTCGATGGATACATCTGGTATCATGGGCAGGTTCATGTCAAAGATTTGAACGTCCTCCGTTTGCATGTCCGCATCGTACAGTTTGGGTTTGTCGACTTCTGGAGCCATGGCACGACTCATGTCAAAGACTTGGACTTCATCCGTCTGCGCATCGGCTTCGTAGGTTTCTACGGGGTCCTTGTACATGACCATGTGCGTGTCCATATCAAAGACTTGCACCTCCTCAGTTTGCATGTTGAACTCGTTCATTTCAGGAGGTGCATCGGTCTGAACCTCCATGTGAAACAGTTCTGGAGGTGGATCCGTTTGAACATCCACCTCAAATGTATCCGGAGGAATCACTTCGGGTACCATATACATGTCCATGTCGTAGACCTGCACTTCCTCTGTTTGCACGTCGGCATCGTACATGTCCGGATGTTGGCGAGCAGGTTCCATTAAGACACCAGCATCAAAGACTTGAACCTCATCCGTCTGTATCTGCATCTCTGCCATTTCAGGTTTGGTTTCTGGTTCTGGAACCATGGCTCGAGCTTGACTGACTGGAATGACTTCCTCTGCATCGTCAAAGACTTGCACTTGGTCCGTTTGCGTGGAGGCTGTCGTAGTTACGACACCACTGACCGCGCTTTTGATGCTAATACCGTCGGATTCTTCAAACTCCTTGCTACTGTCCATCGCGCCCTTGGCAAGCAGTCGAGCCATTTTGATGCGATTGACGGATAGACGCAACTTCTCCGAAGGTCGTCGCTTGGGACGTTTGGGTTCCTCGACAGGTTTGGGTGTTGAACGATTCATTTGAAAGTCATCGTCACCTTCAGCTTCCGAGTTATCCTCGTCTATCGACCCCATGGATTGCATAGAATGGTCACGATCCAACTCTCTGCCCTCGTCTGAATAATGCTCAAATTCTTCAAACAGTACATCGGGAATCTCTGGAAACTCCATGTCTCGTTCCTTGGCACCAATCGATTTGCGACGTTTGGAAGAACCTTCTGCTCCTCCTTCTTCGTCGGTCGTTCCATTCGACGTTAGAATGAGCCGTGTTCCCAGTGGCTTGTCCCGCAAATCCGTTTCTCCAAATTGCCACAGTGGTACACTCATGCCTCCCACGACGCGTTGCAGATTATCAATTTCTTCTCGCAACTTTTTCTCATTCTCGGATCGATCCACAATGAGACGTCGATTGTTGTTTTGCAACTCCACCAATTGCTCCTCCAGGTACAAGACATGTTGTTCTCGATTGGCCATTTTCTCATTGTACGTTTTATTAATGAGATTCAATTCATTCATTTTCCACGCAATCGCCGTCAATGACGCCGTTTTCTTCTCCAACTGTTGTCGCAATGAAATCGCTTCTTGTGCCAACCGCTTCTTGCTCAATCCACCCGACTTGTTGGTGAGCGCATCAACAATGGCCAACTGTTCCGTTAACGCGAGCTGCAAATCAATGCATCGTTCTCGTATATCCACCAATTCCTTGTCCAACGTTTGTTCTCGCAACGACGTGAGTCGACCCGCTGGAGTCTTGAGGACGCGTTGACGACGTTGCACCAAATGACCAGTCGCCGGCGCTCGACCAATGCTGTGTGCCAACGAACCAGTATCTGTACTCAACACGGACCGATCGTCCAAGGGTAAATGGACTGCTCCAGCACCAGCATCAGCGTCATCAGCATCCGTCAAATCGGCTTCATAATCATTGTCGGTATCGTCCTCGTCTTCGTCGCCATAGCCATCGGACGTGTCATTGGTATGATTGGCATTCGAGTCGTCTCGCATTTCGGCAACTGCTCTCATGGATTCACCAGGTCCCGGCAGTCGCAACGGTCCCGCGACTCGTGTAATGGTTTGTGCAATATATGGAGCTGCGGAATCGTCGTCTTCGTCATCTGTCGTGTCATCATTTAGAATTTGAGCCGCGAGTTGTGTCGCTCGTTGCGCCGCCGTGGCACTTCGCAGCAACGCTTCCTTGCTTGGCAGATACGAACCACTCGACTTGTCTTCATTCACTTCATATTCTTCCAGTAGCCCGCTTTCCACGAGCAAACAATCGACATCGCGCAATCCATCCAAATTTGGAGCATTCGGCACCTTGTCCGTCACTTCAGCTGTAATGGCCAAGATGCTGCCCGCTCCATGCGCCGCCTTGTCCTTCAATACGTTGCGATAGAAGCGTCGAAATTGTCGCAAGAAGACAATGGCTTCATTTTCACGAAATTGTGACGTGCGCAAATTGTGTTCCACTTCGAGTTTGCGTTGCGACAGTACCTGCACTTCGTTCTTGGCAAAAACTAGTTCTTCCACATGACGCTTCTTGTCAGTGGCCAAGTTTTCATTTTGCGTCCGAAGAACAGCCACTTCGGATTGCAATTCACCCAGTGTCGATTCAACACCTTGACGTTGTCGCACCATATATTCGACTTCTTCTTTCAAGTTTTCAATTTCATCTTCGAGTTGGACGCGCTCATTGGCAAAGATCGTTGTGGTTGCCGGTTCTTCTTCTTCCGTTTGTGGTAAGTTTGTTTTCTTCTTGATTGTCACTTTGAAATCAATCGGTGTGGCTTGATTGCGACCCAAATGCGCAATGGTATCCCACAGGGGTCCTTCTTCCGTCGCGGTTCCCTCCTTGACTTTTAAACACTCGGTCGCCAACGCTCGACACAATGCCATGGCATCTTGATATTGTTCCTTGATTTTTTTCAATTCCGTCTCGTAGTACGACGCTGGCTGTTCTTCTGGCACGACATGAAAATCATTGTAAATGCGCCGACAGCGTTGTCCAAAATTGATGGTGCTGATTGTTTCTCCAATATTGTACGAAGACGGCGAAGCGGTGAGCAACAGCGTTGTGAGACAATTGCCTCCAAACGACGGTCGCAGGACGCGCGTTAATTTGGATTGACGCGAAATTTGCGCCAATGGCACTTGTTCGCCCTGTTGATGGGCCAATTGAGCACGAATCATTTTGTTGAGGGCGCTCAGGGACTTGTTGATCATAGCAGCCTCTCGTTGGACGGAAGTTAAGCTGGCTGCCATGGACTTGCGCTTGTTGGCATCTTTACTGGCCAATTCACTTCCCGCCAAGTCGGCCATGTGAAGGACACATGTTTTCGTAGTACCATCCACGTGATTGGTTTGGGTCAGCTGGAGAATGAAAATGGCATGCGATCGACTGGATTCTGTATTCATTTCAGTAGCAGACATTGTTCGACAGGCATTTCCACGCGCGAGTAGTCGAAGAACATCCGATTCATCTAAACAACACAGTTCGGATGCGCCCTTGATATTGATAGAATCACTATTACTCGCCACATCAGCTGCTTCCTTGTCGTCAATCGTGATTATATTGGCCGACGCTCCACCACCATGTGGATTGAGCAAATCCAGTATTTTCTCAAGATAAATCTCTATATACGACACGCGAATCGTGAATTCGTAACCAGTTTGCTTTTGCAGCAATTCAAAGAGCGCTGAAATGGTGCGTGGAATCATGCCTTGACATTCTGGATCAGCGTCTGCGTCACCTACTCCCAATAATGCGCTCATTTGTGATTTCATGCCTGCATTATTACCAGCTTGTCTCGTCTCGTCTTGTGATTCATGAACTGTAGTCGCACCAAATTGTGAATTTCCAAATTGACTCGCGGAACTACTCCTTGTATTTTGCAACAATCCCTTCGAGGCTGGATTGACGCCCAGCATGGTGTGCGTCTTGCCCGTTCCCGTCTGACCATAGGCAATAACGGTACAGTTATACCCTTCTAGAAGTGCATGAGGAACGGTACCGACAGACTCTTCATAAACTTCTTGTTGCGATGCAATTTCTTCGAAGACCTGATGAATGAGTATGCCGTAATAATGAACGCATAAAAGTGAGTCGACACCTAAGGGGGGTCTGGAAATTCAAAACGTCACGAGGTGTCCAGCACGTTTTGTAGTATCCAAAATATCGCCAGCCACAGCAAATTACATACAAACACCCGTTTTAAGACTCACATGATCAAATGTATAATCATACTCCCCCTCGAGGGGACTGTCGACTGTCACGAGAGTGGGGTCTTCGTGCAATTCAATGCAATTCTTGCTGCGCCTCGACTGTTCCAACTTGTTGATTGGTCGCAGCCGCAAAAATACTCGCATGTCATCACGAAACTCTTCCTCTTCTTCTTCTGTATATTCCGAAGAGACAGACATGGCTAAGGGGGGGGGAGGGGGAGATGAAGGGAGATAACAGAGAGGAACGGAGGGTGTCGTCTTTTGGTGTCGTGCTTTGATTCAGATTACTTCTGCGCACACTGAACCCTATTTTCGTCGAATTTGGACCAAAATCCCAAAATTTCAGTCTTATCTTCAATCACCCACGATAGATTTGGCGAATTTGTGTATGTGGGACTTCAATGACTATCAGACAGCAGTACGTATACATTTTTTCACTAGTGCCGCCAGCACGGTATGACTGTTACCAAATTTGGCAAATTTGAAAATGACTGAATGAAATGCCTATTGTACACGTAAAACAATGTTATTCATTCGGAGACGGCTCGTCCGGCCATACATGTAGTACGGTAGCTAGCTAGCTAGCCAGCAACAAGGAAAGGGCCTTCCTCCGCACACAGGCGAAAGGTCATTGATGAAGTATACTGCACCATATCGACGCCAATATCGGCATTCACGCGTCATCATGGGGCCGTCTCACCACCAGACTTACCTCCTCAGTGGCGGCCGAGTTCCTTGCTAATGAGCAGAATAATGCGCACCTACCCTCCATCGCTGCCCAAGAATCATCCGACCCTGATAGAGTATGCGTCGTAATCCATTTGCCAGGCATGTAGTGTGTATATACCAGCTAGTAGTACATATACATATCGGAATATTCTCGAGCTACCTACTACGAGTAGTCTACAGGGCCTAGCTGAGTAGAGTGCGTACATACTTCGTAAATGATGTAGAAGTCCTACCTACCAGCTCTGGCAAACAGACTGGGGTCGGTAAAGCTATCATCTAGTATGCATCGAGCCCTTGCTTGATTGCTGCGCCGTGGATCGTGTCTCTCTAGTAGAGAGGACCGTTCGCGAAAAACGCGCGTTTCCAACTCATTCCTCATTGTGTTGCAGTGATGCCTCCGTGTCACCTGCTGCTTCTTTGTGTCCTTGATCCGCTCCAGGTATGTCTACATCTTCTTCGTTTGCCTCTTGTTTCTGTGTCGTTGTCACTTCATCAAGATTCTCTGCCTGCTCCTTCTTTTCATGTGCCCTTTCATCTTCATGATGTGATTCTTCAAACGAGCTTTGATGCCCCTGTTCTGCAGCCAGTCCCTTTGTCTCTGACTCGGCTTCTTTCCCTTCATCTTGAGCTGCATCACCCGCAGCTGCATCTACCTCTTTCTCCTCTTCTTGTACTCTGTTGGTCTCGCCAACGACGACATCTGATGCAGATTCATGATTCTCTTCGAAATGCGCCAATACCTTCTTTGCCTCTTCCACAAAGTCTGGTGCCTTCTTTGTAGTTTCGGGGTCTACTATTGGTTCCTTTTCCGTCTCATTGTTTACTACGTCGGGTGATGATGATTTCTCGACTGGTGTTGGTTCTTCCTCTGGCTCTTTCTCAAGTCCCATCATCTTCATTTCCAAAATAGCCACGGGTCGAATCAGTGCTTCATAATCATCCTGTTCTGTTTCCAAAGCATGCAATCTCCACACGGCATCTTGGCCCTCCACGACCTTTCCAAAACATGGATCCGCCTCTTCCGCGGCATCATAGGCCGTTTGTCCTCCGGGACCATGGTTTTCCGAATTGTCCTCGAGCGAAATGTAAAAGTCGGGTCCTCCCGGTCGACCGGCATATCCAATCGTTAGGGGCAAGTGGGGAAATTTGGGACTGTATTCTTGAAAGGATACAGATTCCACGTCGTGGGCACGAAAGGGACGTTGCAAATGAGCATTGGGGAGATTGAGAAAGGATGGAGCAGTGCCTGTTTGCAATACGTGACCGGCGTTGCGGTGAATGGAACAATTGTCCCAGAGTCCCAAAGAGACTTGAGACAGAAAGAGGTATATTGAGTGGGGCATGTCCTCCAGCGGTGCTAACTCAAAGACGATGCGGTTGGGGTAGGATGTGGCGTTGGTATTTTCGTAGCCTGGTTCCGCCGGGTCAATTTGAAACAAGAGCTCGACTTGGAATGGACCAGGACCGAATCTAGAGAGAGAGAGAGAGAGAGAGAGAGAGAGAGGGAGAGATGGAGATTACAGTAGCAGAGCCATGTGAGAATTATGCACGACTATTGACACATAATAATGTCAGTGCAAGACAACACCAACACGATGGCCCAGACACACCATGTTGCTCAGAATCCCATTGGTGGTCATAACATGCATCAAGAGAGGGCATGAGATAGACAACAGCAGTCACACCTGCTACTAGATCTCGACCGATACCACGCACACACCATAACACCAAGTAGTAGCAGCAGTACTTCAACACCATCAGCCCTAGCCCCCATCACAAATATGTGTAGTATCATCATCATTATCATCGTCAAGGGAGTTGAACATGAATCACACAGCAAGAAGCAAGATACAATAGAATCAACAACAGAAAAACAATCAGCCCGCCAGACCAGCCTACACAATGAACATGGCATCATGCAAAGAATCACTCAGCAAACTTGATACAACACACAGCGAGATTGATTGATTGATTCACACAATCAATCACAATCAAAACGAAGAACGTAACGTACTTTTCCAAGACGACTCTGCGCGATATTCGTTGAATTTCTTGATGCATGTGAGTTCGATAGGTTTGTAGATAGTCCATTTTATTGGTTTCCTTTTCTTGCCGTTGTTCTTCCCATACCGCTGCATCCTTTTGCAAGGCTTCTTCACGCCGTGCATCTTCCAGCATGCCTTCCAGTTCTTGTTGCAGTTCATCACGTTGATCCGTCAAGGCATCCACCTTGTTTTGATAAGTCGTCTTGCAATCATTGCGTTGCTTGGTGAGTTGCTTGTCAAAGTCATCTTTTTGAACCTGCAATTCATGATCTAAATTGTTGTATCCGACCACGGCGCAAAAGACCAAAATGATGATGGCGCAACATTGAATGAAGGCACAGACAAGACACGGATTGCCTCCGCTGCTTCGTTTCACGCGTTTCTTTTGAGGGGATACCATGGTAGGGGCAAGGGTGTTTATGTGTATAAAGTGTGCACGAGTAGGTGGACTGCGTAGTCAACCAACCAACCAAATAACCTCTTGCTCTGCCTCCACTACTTCGGAGTACTAATGAAAAGAAATGAAATGATGACCATTTTCTGCCGCGGCGGTTAAATTTCTGTTAATTCGAAAAGATAGTATATAAATTCCAAATTCCATGCTGATCTGGTACAGTACAGTATTGACAGTACTTAACCGTTACTCCAGTGTTTTTAACCGTAGTATAACCAAAATCAGAGAACGGCTCTGGCAAACGACAACATGGCAATGGCGATGTACATGTAATTCATCACTGATTTATTGATTGATTAACCCCATCATGCATCGCTCCTCCTCTACAGTAAGAGTAGTATGAAGCATTCTTCTATAGTGCTGCTGTTTGCAGCATTTGCCGTGACAATGATTTCGTGGTCCATGATTGCCGTTACAACTACAACAACTACTTCCTTTAGCAACGACTACATGTATGGCTCAGTGCTTCAAAATGCACTGGCCTCCTTTGTTGTACAACAGCAACAAGGCAAGGATGATGTAGTAGCAATGATAGTAAATACAAAGACAACAACAGAAGTAAGTATCGACGGCAAGGAGAAGAAGGAACACGATCCAGAAGATGGGTATTCCTCAGCTTTTAGGAAACAGCCCGAGGCCGCTACAGCTACTGTAATAGAGTCGGGACGAGGAAAAGCAGTCGTCGAGGAAAAGCCACTTAGTAGGGATACTCTGAAAGAAGACAGAGAACATTCAGATGTGCAATTGACCGTCAGCATCCAGCAAGAAGGAGCTTATTCCAGCGGTGCAGCAACGTCTCAAAAACCCACGAAGGTTTCAGCCCCCAGCGATCAATCAGAACAATCGGATCAAGAAGATGGCTCAGTTGTTAACCCTGACCCCTTCAAGATTCAACACCGAAACCCGACGTTTGATTCGCATGTTTTCTTGACCTTTTGCAAACAGTGTCCACAAGAATGCGTGGCAGAGATTCAAACGGTCGCCACTGACTTGTTTCACCCACAAGAAGCGATCCGCAATGTCGTCGGCAAGAATTCGACGTTCTGCCAAGCATGTATCGTTGTATGTCGTGTCAATTTGATTCAACCCTTGGGATTTGATGAAGTATTGCCGGAACCACCGTTGAGAGCGCAAACGTACGTTACCCTGCCTTCGATTCCAGAAGATCGACGCATTGTCAGCGCACAGCAATTAGAAGGCGGAAAAACGGCAATGCATGGTCCACTGAGTCTATACAATCCATCCATTGTGGTGCTGCCGCCGACGATGAAGCAACCCTTTACTGGAGTCTATCCCGCAGAACCATCGTTTGTCGCATCCTTTCGAGTGACTGATGTAGGAGCCTGCTACATACTTCCCGACTTTGATTGGCGCGATCGTGGCTCCAATCTCGTTGCTCTCGCACTCCTATCACGAGACTTGCAAGTACTGGACCATACGATTCTCGACATTAACCAAGCCGTTCCTCATTCACAACAACGAGTCTTTGAAGACTTTCGACTCTTCTACATTCAAGAGACGTTGTATCTGTCACATTCCCAATTCTACATTCCGATCGAGATCACACACACTACACAACAGCTTATCGAACCGCCAGTCTTGCTCATTGTGCCCTGGAACAACCAGACCAACACGAGGCTCGTCGTGTCTATACCTGCTGGCAGTCCAACGACGATTTCCAAATTGGGTCGTTCGATGAAGGGCAAGAACTTTCAGTACTTTTCGGATCGAACCAACAATGCTTCGTTTGTCGAGTTTTGGCCTATGCAACCACACATGGTGGGCAAGTTGGAAGACCGGCAAATCTTGAGCGTGGCCATGAGCAATGACAACGAAACGCTCTACTATCCACCACCCGAATCCTTTCTGGCACGGCAAAAGTTCCCTTCCACCAATGATCGTGGATCGGCGTGTTGCATTCGATTGGAACAGCGACATTTGCCAACTGGTTCGTCGACTCATCGGGACTTTGTCTACATGGGCATTTCACACGTGCGATCGAAAACAGTCCTCAAGAAGAAGAAGAGCACCAACCAAAAGGTCTACTTGTCCAGACTTTACGCCTTTGAACCCACATGGCCCTTTGAGATAGTCGCACGGTCGGGTCTCTTTTGTTTGGGAGCTGGGACCAGTACCCCCGAACCATATTCGACGCTCCAACAACCACTACTTTTGAAGTTGGGTCGCAATTCGTACGATTGTCCCGCGTTTCATTATATTTCGGGCATGAGCGACGCCAGTAACGAGTCGGCCTTGATCGCATATGGTATTCTAGATTGCACCAGTCGCATAGTCGAATATCGCAAGACCGACTTGGCACGCATCTTGTTTACTAATCTGAATACGAGCCAGCGAGTCGTCTAATCAGAAACACCGTGCCAGCCGACTGCGCGCCTTCAGTCAATGGGTGTGAGTATGCAACGTACAAGCTGTCGCTAGCTGACGATTCATCATTCAGAGCTGAGAGGCTCGCTGTTGGAAGCCTTCCCCTTGTAACATTCTGTACATTTAATGCGCGACGGTGCCTAACTAACGATCGAGATAGATGACAACTCTTTCGTTGCATCGAACGAGTGTATGTGATGCTTGCTGCCCAATCTTGAGATGAATCTAGATTATGACAGCGTCTAGCACGCATGATGGGCCAGCTAACCTCCCCGTGCGAGCGAGTACCTGGCGCACATGCCACCAGGTCTCTCGGTTCCGTCTCAAACTCTCAGGTTTAGAATAACGGAGTTCATTCATGCCATGCATTCCCTTGGCGCTACCGGATTGTACTGCAGATCGTTAGTGCCCAGTATTTATTAAACAGGGTGCATGCTGTACAGAGTGTACATTAGGTCAGGCCAACACACAAGCCTGCATTTAGTCATAAATACAGAGACCCTTATGACCGCTGTCGTCCCAAGGGCATATTAGTTGCTGATTCTTCTCTCTATGGCTACGCTGTCGTCAAGGGCATAATAGTTGATGCTTCTTCTCTAGCTAGTAGAGGGCTAATAGCCCCGGTCATTTGTTAAAGATTCAATCTCACCCAAGGCGAGGGCACATCGTAGTCTCACAAAGAGGGTACGGGTTTTACCTCTACACCCACCATGTCTGCAACTCGCGCTATTCAAGCAAACAACGCCGGCGTTGAACTCTTCGAGAGCGGCCTCCTAGAGCAAGCCATACGGAAATACGAAGCTGCCGTACGGGAGATGGCGACGCTACTTCTTGGCGACGACGACCCTCAGTTTGCACTTCCTTCTGACGCCTCTCACCAAGTACAATATCATCAGCCTATTCTTGGTTGGTCTCAACCCAGCCACGTTCGACCGGCTCAGGGACTTCGGGTCTTCACAAGAGCGGCCTACCTTGAACCAACCTTCTCACCGTTTGGAGTTTCTACTTACACTGCCGTTCCACTCTTCAACTTGGGACTTGCACATCACATGAAGTCACTAAGAGATAGAGAACCTCTGGACCAATCTTCTAAGATCTACGAAAGTGTCATGGGATCACTGCAAGAATCAAAATCGTTTGATGATGCGAACGTGCTCCTGCTTCATCTCGCGCTATTCACCAACTGCGGTCAAATTCTCAGCGGCCAAGTGGATAACAAGCGAGGTGCACTGGAGTGCTTCGAAACCAGCTGCCGTATTCTGACCTGGCTGTATTTGCGAAACGCCGCCCTGACGGTCTTGGATGAAGGCGAACTCCGGGGCATACTGGGCAACATGGATATTCTACACGATCGCTGCCGATCTCTCAACGACGAAGTGGACCTTGCCGTCTGCGCAGCTGCTGCATAGGGCATACCAAACAGTTTATGTTGTGCGTGTGCAACCAGACAAGCAGTGCTTTAATTGTAAAGTTTAGCAATTTTAAAGAGCAACCCCAACCCCTCAACGATTGTAGCAGCAACCGAGACGGGCCCAATAGCTGAAGTATATGTGTGTACTGCCTCAGGCGGGATTGTCTTTCAAAGGGAGCAACCAAAGATGTTCGAAGATCCACACGACGAGACCGAAACACGACAGATCAAATACAATCCTTCGATGATCCACAGGAGGGGACGCCAAGGATGTGTATTATGAGCTTCGCAACAGGTATACCCCCTCCTCCATCGTCTGCAGTTCGCAGCTAAGTTGAGATCACCGAAAATGGCACAATTTAGATGCCTTGACGAAGCAACGAGTTGCAGCAGTAGATGAGCCTTATTCTAAAGAATTGTTGAAGAGTATTTTTTTAAATGGCGCTTGTTTTGTGTGAGGGGGGTAGCTCCAGAGGATAGCATCACTCCCGACCATTGGAATACAAGGATGTAGTACGCGGGGCTCGGTCGGTTGACTCTCGAGGAGTTTCACCGACTCGTATTACCAACTCGGAGCTTAGCACGTTCAACCAACGGATTACGTTAGCCCAACAACGTCCATTGTGACCCATTGCCATGGTTGTTTTCCCGGATCATTTCCCCCGCAAAGCGTCCAATCTGCACTGTAATGTACCTACTGATCGGGCTGGTAGCAGGTACGACCAGTAGTCATGGTTATGACCATAACCATATGCCAGAACTGAACATCTAAGCCTCGGGTTTTCTGAGTGTCGAGCAGTCATCGGTCAAAGTGCGTCGTCAACTCATGGTCGAAACGAACAGCACGTCACGGATGTCTCCTGGATGAGAATATATATGCCAAAAGATGTCAGTGCCTGTCGAATGGTCTTTAATGTAACCGGCACTGTCATTCATTTCTTCGGAGGGGCATGTAATTGGTGGCACATGGCATTCTCAATCCCGAGGGGCATGCTTGATAGTGCGGTGGCATGTCTGGTATTCTTGGTGGCATATATCTAGTGGTATCGGTTGTGACTTTAAGAATGTCAGACAGTACTTTTGTGACTCTATTATTGGCAGGCGGTACTAATAGACACATGTTTGTCGATTTCGGTTATCACAAAAGTATAAAATGGCGATGGCGAAGAGGAAGAACCTGAACATCTTTGCCCTTGGTGCTGTCTGCCTTGTCGGAATCTTCTCGGATTTTGGAACTTATGTAGACCTTGAAGGACGTAAGCTGCAGGTTGATCAATCCGTTGCGCCTGCGTCTGGAACGACCAGAGTAAGTGTGCTGCTGAGCCCCCTTTCATCGTTTTAAATGCCAGTCGTTTGGGCATCTCGTCAGTCGGCTAATCGTGTCTTCTTTATCCTAGACTGAGTCTGGTTTGAGCGACGAAGGCTGGAAAGCACACGCTACTGTCACTGATCAACCAGGGTGCAGGAACGACAAATCCTGCGACCAGTGCCGAGGATTTTGTTGGAATGACGATGACTGCTATGGTACATTAAAGTGCCTCACTAGAGAAGGTGCTACAAATCCTGTTCCTGGATGCATCATTCCTGACGGTGGGTTCGGCGGACCCATCTGCTATGATCCGGTTTCGGAGTACTATCCTCCTAGCCCAAAGCCAACAAACCCACTGGTCACGACCTGGTGGCCACTTTGTTCTGTGGATGCTCCTTGTGAAATGTGTGGAGGTACGAACCAGTCACGACCAACATACAACATCGCTATCGTACTGCGTGTAATCTAACTTATTCATATTCATTGACAGGTATGTGTGACCTTGGTAACGATGATCAATGCGCAGGTGAGCTCCGTTGTTCCTACTTCAACAACAAGTGGCCATCTGGCCGCAAGAACTGTTCATACAACGGTTTAAAGAACGCCAACAAGGGATACTGCATGCCGCTCGAAGACTTTGTTGAACCAATTTCCAACGCTGCAATTCCGTCCGCTGACTGGGATCCAAATATCCCTGATCGCGGAGAGCTTATTATTCTTCCTGAATGTCCCTCGGAGGGATGCCCTGTCTGTGTTGCCCCTTTCAATGATTGGAATGGATGTACCGCAGACGATCAGTGCGCTCAAGATCTTATATGCTACAACGAGCATGAGAAGACGGATGCGAAGAGGGAGCAAGTTTCGGGGTGCTCATCGAACAAGGCCTGGAGGTTTGGATACTGCTACACCAAGGACCCCCTCTACCAACCTCCCGCAATCCCACATCTCGAGACTCCCCCAGCCGACGACGATTTTATTCTAACGAACAAGATTGCTGCACCAGAGGAATGTTCCATCTACGCATCTAGTCCATATTCAACGGCCGACGTCCCCATTGGTGGATCTTCAGGTAAGGGTATTCTGGCGTGGTATCTCCTCTCATTGTGTTTGGGGTTCTCTCAACTTATCTTCCCATAACAGATGTCGGCTTGAAGCAGTTCTTGTTCCATAAGGTGACCTATATTTATGTCATTGATGCGTCAAAGAGTACCCGAACCTACATGAACAGTGCAGACTGCGGCGATGGCAACTCTGACAACGCTCCAAAGACTGTGATTGACTGTGAGATCCTTGCCATCCAAACCGCCAATGAGGCCGCAAACGCGGGTGGTAACGTCGACCTTGTTGGTTTGGTCGCGTTTAACAACAAAGCTACGACCATGCAGCCCTTGATTCAACCTTGGGTTAGACTGGGTCCTGACCGACGTGATCCAGCCGTGGTGGAACTTGCCCGTACTATCAAACCGAGAGAGGCCACGAATTTCGAAGCTGGAGTCGACGAAGCCTGTAAGATGGCGCGGGACCCTTCCAATGACAACGAGCAGACTGTGGTTATCTTTGTATCAGATGGTGCTCCAAATCTTGGTGTCTCCTCTAGAGAGACCATCATGAACAACTGCAACAACGCAATTTTTCAGGTAAGCCGTATGACAGAGGTATTTCACGAACGATCCTTTCCATGTTCTAACAACCGTGCTTTATAGACATACGCCGTCACAGATGCGGCTGACTGTGATATGGTTGACGACACAAACTTACGGCCGGGGATTGACAACCCTGACACTCTTCGGGAAATATCTACCTTCTCGGGAGGTGCCTGTACCCAGGTCCCAGATGGTAAGCAACTTCTGAGTGAATGTTCGTGTGTTTCGAGCCTTTGTCTAACATTATTGTGTCCAACAACAAAAATGTAGTCTCCAAGCTACCAAATTATCTCGTTGAACTCGAGAAGACAACGTGGGATGGCGTGGTTGTCAAGGTAAACGGCGTTACGGAAAGGAATGCTACTATCAACTACAGCAAGGAGCCGCCTTTCGATGCACCAGCGTCTGTGACATACTCAGGCTCTGTCCCACTTGGTCCAGGAGAGCACAGAGTGTGCTTGGAGGCGAGATCAAGTACATCCGGCGTCGTGGATACTGCTGAAACGTGCAAAACGGTACTCGTCGAGGCGATTGAAGTTGCTCCAGGATTTCAAGCCGTCCCGAAGGGTCAAAGCGCGAGCTTTGATGTTTCCTTTTTAGGGTCGAAGTCTACCTGCGATTCCTACCAGGGCAAGACTATCACCATTGAACTATGCAATGGTAGCAAACAAATCACAAAGACAGCAACAAATGCTGAAGGTGAGGTAACGGTGGTCGTCCCAGCTGAGCCAGGAGTATCAGAAACTTGTTACAAGGTATGCCATACAGTTTCAAGCGGAAGTCAATCCTGCACAACTACTACGGTCGAGTACAAGGTAAGTCTGCACAACCACCGTTTTGAATAAATACAAAATAATGTGATCGCCTGCTCACCGCGATTTCCCTTTCAACTTTAGGATCCAACAACATACGATGGTGGCGTTAATGGCGATCCACTGATTATGGGATTGAGTGGGCAGCTGTTCAACTTCGAAGGCCTGAATGGAGCATGGTACTCTGCAGTCAGTGCTCCATCCTTCCAGTGGAACATGAAGATTAACAGCTATGATAATTGCCCCGAGAATTCTAACACATTCGTGTCTGGCGCGGGCTTCACATTCTTCGATGATGAGGGGATGGTCGCCAAGAGAATCGAGGTCAACGTTGTCAACGTGTACGATATCGATGTTGGCTGTGGTCTAGACGAGACAAAGAGCTGTCTTGGTGCTGGCTCGCTCGAGCTTGTCATCGACGGAAAAAAGCATACCGTTGGAGGCGACTACAAGACAGAAGATGGGATGGCACGCATCACGGCCTTCAACACCTTTCACCAGTGCTCTCGTAAGTGGTATGATTATGACGTTCATGCCACGGACCTGCGCAATGGACGCTCTCTGTCAATTTTTAAGCCAAATATATTCGATGTCATCAGGGGTCTCAAGAAGACTATGATTGACTCATCGGAGTGCCAGAAATGGATAAATCAGCGAGAACATAATGGTGATCTCTTTCTGCAGCCAGGCCACTACTCCACTGTCATTATCAATACCGGTGATATCACGTTGCACTTGGAGTACAAACAGGAGAACGAGCGTTGTAATGCTCATTCGATTGATGTTTGGATTACTTCCGTGAGCCCAACTCTCCTTGCCGAGCCATGGGAAGGAGTGATTGGGGAAACGAAGAATCCAAAGTATGTTTCAACAGGAGAGATGGTGTCAGTTGACAGGTCGGTTGCGTTGAAATACGAATCGGACAAGGCGTACGAAGTAAACTCACCATATTCCACGACTTGCAAGGGGTGCTACAACTCTGACAAAAGGAGAAGGCGTAATAATCTATTTGCATAGACAATACATGCACACGTAAAAGAACGACTATTTTGAAATATTATAGGCTGTTACACCCAAATAGTTCTTGCCCAAAGTGTGCCGGGCATAGGGGTGTGGGACACGTCAGTCCGACGCTCCCTTTTGGGGGTACGCGCTTGATGATTGTATCCAAGGTTGGAGGTGGTGTTGGTGCATCAACATACTCCATCTCAAAGGCAAACTTGACACTTAAAAGGATTCACGTATGTGAATGAAATAGCAATATGCTGGTTCTGCGTCGTTTTTCTGTGTGCCGTCCTTGCAGTAGACCTTGCTGCATGCCGTACAAAAGTACTTAGAATTTTGAACGCGCCCTGT
>JAVCKV010122349.1:0-19458 GCA_032274145.1 Herpochondria borealis | reverse complement strand
CCCAGGTGGGTCCCAGTTGTCAGAACGAAGTCCACTGCGACAAGGGCGGCTTCAACAACGACTGCCACCGACGTGCCACCTGTACCGAGGAAGACGATTTTCCTGGATTTGCTTGTACCTGCATGGGAAGATGCCTTCGACGGTGCCAACGGCAAGTCTTGCAAGGACATTCCTCCCGTCACAGAAGCACCTCCCCCTGAACTCATCACGGAGGCTGCTGTCGTCCAGAGTGGCGTCGGGCCTCATCCAAACCGTCCAACTATGTTCCCACCGTGTGTGAAAAATGGTGTCGTCTGTGATGCTGGTGGGGGAACAAACTGCTGCAGCGGAATCTGTGGCACCAATATTGTGGTGGTGACGCCAAACCCATAATTCTGTACTTGCGCGCAGCATCTTCTTGCAATCTGTATTATTCTCGAATTGCATTTTGAGTGAAAAGTCGCGGAGGAGACGAGCGACATGGTATATATATATATATACATCTTATTTAAAGAAGGACAAAGCAACATACCTGCCTTGCGTATCACACTAGTCCTTACGCGATCCAGTCAGCCACACAAGTCGAAATACACCTGGATATCCGTTATGGACCTAGTTCTTTCGAGCAAGAACCCTAGTTTCCCAGATAGACAAGGGAGTACATGCACGCCATTGGTGAAAGTGCGAGCTCACGAGATATTGGGCGGCATCTTAACGCCAACTCGTCCTTGGAATGTCGAGAACGCAGTGGCATTGGCGACGACACGACACTGTCGGAGCTTAAGCGCGTATCTGAATTCCATCTTGGATCGTCTGCGGTAGCCCTTGCGCTCTTGCTTCTTTGGGCTCCATCTCTCTTGCAGAACACGCTGGCGTAATTTCGTAGATCCAAAACGGTAACACACAACAGGTGGCTGCGCAAATTAAGCATATCTTGGTTGCGCCTATTGTATATTGAGCCCAGGATGAGGCGTATCTATTACCAGCGGGCATCTATAATCGCCAACAAGAAGCACTTCCGATGAATCAATCACCTTGTCGTGAGCATAATATACTCTCCAAATGGGAGATACGATGCATGCTGCGAGCGGCTGCGAGAGCTGTAGGATGATGTTGATTTTCAGGGGTTGGCGGGTTTTGTTCTCTTTTGCGTCTCCATTCGTTCTTCATTCGTATCTTACCCATACATAAATGCTGCTCCCTGCTGCTCGATCACTCGTCGAATAGCTGTGCCGTTCCTCTCGAGGTTTATTCAGCAAGCAAGGAAGGTGATGTAGAGTCGTCAGAAGATGGATGCTCTTATGTGCGAGCAGAGAAACTTGATGTTGCTCGCCTGCACGTATCATCAGCCAGGGGGCTTCGTCGGATGATGAGAGCATGGGCATTCATATCGGGGTAGCAAAATTATTCCAGACTCTCGCAACGAGCGACTCCAATTCCCACGCTTTGCCGCTTCGGTGACTCGATCCTCAACTACTACGCGACTTTAGACGATCCTTCTGCTGGCTCCTGTTCGGTTGATATCCACAAAAAGTAAGCTCTTGCGCAAATATAGCTAGAACCAGAGCACAATGGTTCATGTGTGACAGGCAAATAGTATGGCGCGCTTCGTCTCTGGTTTCATATTTCAAAAAGAATCGAGAAACAAAACGAATCGGCAATTACGAGGCATGCTATTAGCTGCGAAGCATGCAGTACAGAGTCGATTCGTTTGCTTGCCCTGCGCACGCCCCTGCCCACTGGATTTACACGACATTCGTCCCGCCTCATGATGTTTTGGTCCAGTGCCTTACCCTTTGCGCTCTATCCCGCCATGGGACCATTCGGAACACTGCCAGCCAGTGTCTTTACGACGTATGAAGCTTGCTGCTTGCCCTCCCATTCATTGCGTCGACGAAGACTTCTGCCCCCGGCACGACGTCGTTGAGCTTGACAATCAGTGCTGGGGCAATTGTCGTCATGACTGATTGTTGTGTGGTTGGGTTGAAGCCCCCTCTTCAACCTCCACCCTTTCCCCCATCTTTCATACGCAGTTGGGGGTGTCTTTGATGTGACTGGATGGGGAGAGGTGATGTCAGGGGGGGGCTCCGAGGCCATGTCAAGGTTAGCCCCTCTAGTTTCAAGTATGTTCTTCGTATTAGATTGTGTAGGCTCTACGTAATGATACTTTCATATTCAGATTTGCAGCCCGTCCGTCGACTCCACAGAAACTCTTCGTACCTTGTGTTTTTGCCCCCGGTACAAAATCAACGGTATGCTCTACCCGTTTGAGCCCCACGGAATTCCTCAAGGTTCAACAGTCAAGGACCGATAAAAAGTGAGGTGGGGGGCAAAAAAGTCAAGCTTCTGAACAGACATGCTCCTAGGATGTTGTACTGTTGGGCCGATGGGGAAGTGGCGACATACCTAGAAAGCACTTACACCACCCCTTCCATGCTCTGCCGAGAGAGACAAAAGGTTACCTTCAAAGTGAGACAGGTCGCCACTGTTCATCGTTGAAGTTGCCATAGAGGCAGCAATCAAGTGAATCATGAAGAACATACGACGATTTGGACTGTGCTCTTCCAATTGCCGAAAACCAGGATGAAGTGACCCAGAGGGCTGAAACAGTTCCGGAAGGGATCCTTTTTTCGTGACATTGCTTCTTATGCTTCGTCTCTCTCCTCCCTCTCCCTCTCTTTGAAAGATCATCTAAGTTCTGCGCTCCAAATTTGAAATTCAAATTGGTGCCACGTGGAATCAATCTGATTGGCTAACAACAGATCCAAAAGATCTTTTTCTGACACGATCACGTTTTCTCTTTGACGCGATGGCTGCCGCACATCACACATCAAGGGTCGAACAATTGATTGATTGATCGATTCAGTCAGTCTGAATGCATAATAGCTACTCACTCCGCCACCCTAAGAAAGTCACCTAAAAAGGAGAGAGACGTAAAGACGACGCAGTAGCCAGCAAAGCAAGTTGTTGATCAAAGATGAAGTCGCTGCTGTTGATTGCTGCTGTTGCATGGTTTGGAGTAGCAGCAGCAACAACTGCACCTCCTCCCTACTGGCCCAAATACAGTGGCGATCGCCGCGTTACCTTGTTGGATGGCTGGTGGCAAACAAAGTCCTTTTCAGAGGATAAATATGCTATTGATTCCTTAACCTTTGACATTTCCACCATTACCACGTGGGAGAATGCTACAACAACACGAGTTCCTTCCTGTGTTGATACATCACCCCCCGGATTCTTGGGCTTTCGAGGAGTCACCTTGTATCGAACCACATATAATAGTAATGGTGACGACGCAAGATTACTCTTTCAGGCCTGTTCGTTCTACTGTCGCGTGTGGGTCAATGGAGTTGAGATCGGAGATCATCGAGCTGGTGGTTATGTGGCGTTTGCACTTGATGTAGTACCATCGAAAACAGGCGACAACAATGAACTCATTGTACTCGCTGACAATCGATTCAACGCGACAACGGCACCGACGCACACGGGAGGTGACTTTTTTCACTATGGAGGAATCATGAGATCGGTGGAACTGCATGCAATGCCAAGGAACGGTGTCGTCTGGCCTTGGCGCTTGTACGTACTACCCACGTCCCTCTCAACGATCAATGTGACACTTCATGTGACGGATCCAACCTACAGTGGTGCCGTTTCGGCAGAACTAGTGTTTGACAACTCCACGCGAGTAAAAGTGACGGGCATTGCTATTACTGACGGTAAGGCAGAGCTAGGAATCATTTCTGTCCCAAAGCCTCGTGTTTGGAGCACCACCGACCCTGAGCTCCATACAGTTGCCGTGACACTCAATGGTGGAACGGTCCACGAAAGATTTGGTTTGCGCGTCTTTGACGTGTCGTCGAACGACGCTCGTTTGACATTGAATGGAAAGATTCTCAAGCTTGTGGGTTGGAATCATCATACGCAGTGGCCAGAGACTGGAGCGTCACCGACTGATGCCCAGCTCGACGCTGACATGGCTCTCTTGAAACGTGGGGGTGCCAACTATGTTCGCGGAGCGCACTATCCACAAGACCCTCGATGGCTCGATCGGTTGGATGAAGAGGGTATGGTCATGTGGTGTGAAACGTTGGGACCAGGTGTCTCTGTCCACAACACGCTAGATCCCTATTTTATAAAGTACCAAACTCAGCAGTTGCATGAAATGCTGGACAATGCCATGAATCACGCCTCCATCATGACATGGGGATGGTTCAACGAAGGACCCTCGGGTGACGAGGCAGCCTGTCCAGCCTATCAACAAATGGCATACGTGACGAAAGCTCGCGACCCCACTCGGTTTCGAACATATGCCTCCGATCGCGGTCTTGGTGACAAGTGCTTCGCGACGGCCAGTCTGATTAGCATCAACTTTTATCCTGGTTGGTACCATCACGACAAGACTCCGACGCAACTATGGAACCAGTGGGCCAACAGTGTCAAAGCAGGGGTTCCAGCAGGGACACTTGGCAAACCGTTTGTCATTTCCGAGACGGGCGCTGGCGGTATCTACGAGTGGGACAAGAACAAGACTGCAGATCGATGGACGCTGGCCTACCAAAACATGATTATCGCCGAGGATGTGGACGTTGCAATCTCCAACGACAACATTTCTGGAATTACGCTGTGGCACTTTTTCGATTTCAAGACGGACCACACCACTCAGAACGGTACGCACTGTGACTACTTGCCGCCAAACAATGAGTATCCTCCGACTTGTGGCTATATCAACACCAGCTACTGGCGACCGGGTGGTGCCAATCACAAGGGAGTGGTGGACTTTTATCGACGCGAGAAGCCAGCTTACCAAATCGTTGCAGCAAAGTACAACGCCACAAAGCAGAGAATCATTCTGAATGACCACGCTGGCTTTAGTGTGGAAGGTTGATAGGGAAGGTTGTCTGCAGTATGAGATGGATGATGTTAACGGCTTTGTGTGGGAAACGAGAACATTCGAGTGCTCGTATCATAGAGAGTCACACGGAACGAGACAGAGTTAGGAGTATCCATACACACCTCAAAACTACAGTTCACCATAAAAATCGTTGTTCAACTCACGTTTGCTACTGCGGTCGTGGTTGTGAACTTGATGATTGGACGACAAATCCCAAAGGAGAATGCGGTACACTTGCTTTTGCGAGAGAGTGTGAGGGCAGTCCTACTACCGACGCGAAACGATGACGAAACCATCGTTTCCATAGAGCTATGGAATCGTAGGACATGACATCAAAGCTAGTAGGTGCATCCCCTTGCCCGTTGGGGGGGGAGCAAGAGTTCCCATTCTTGTACTCGTGTTGGTACTGTAGTTGTTAGTGGAAGTCTTTTTGTCTTGTCATGTGCTGGATCGTATGTACCATGTTGAAGGTGATCAGCGACGTGACATCAAGTGCTTCAAGAGGTTCCGTTGGTTACATACGTGTTTTGTGTCGGAACAAATGAGGCAGAAAAATGATGTCAAGCTCATCAAGATCTACGAGTTTGCAAAGTTGAAGATGAGTGTCCGTTGTTACTGGAATGTAACAAAACACGTTTTGGAAGAAATGAGGTGAGCAGTGACGTCATCTTCATTATGGGATCAACAGGTTTGCAAAGATGATGGCTAGGATGGCAGCCCCAGATGAATTCAGATGTCAACCAAAGAAAATATGTCAACCAAAGAAAATATGTCAACCCAATCACCAGTGAGACCTAACGCATCTCATGCATGTGGTTCTGTTTGGCGACAAAGCCCAAGCAATGACGGTTTACGCGCTGACAACTGGAGGTGGGTGGGTCTGACACCTGACACACCAGTCCAGTCAAAACTTTGCTTCATCTGTTTGTTCAACTGTCTCTACCATCATGCAACTGTTACCCGAAGAAGACTTTCACTATGTTGAACGATGTGATTGGGAAGATACAAATGAGAGGCTTGATGATCAGGACCAAGCACTAGAGAGGTTGAAGAGGAAAGTGGCTCGCATGAAGGTCAATCACGCCAAACAGCTCGAGGCGTTGAACGACCGATTGGTCCAACTGGAGCAAATAAGTAGTAGTAGTTCAGAACAACAAGAACCGGAAGAAGCTCCCCAACTCGCCATGATTGCACTCCTCAAAAAGATTTGGGGGGCTGCCTCTCAAAGTGACGACGAGGAGCGTATTGCTGCTCAAGAGAATTCCGAAGAAGAAGAAGAGCAAGTTGCTTCGCAAGATGGAATCGACACAATCTTGACCGCCATGAAGCATCACAAGGAAAATGCAAAGGTTCAAGAATCTGGCTGTGCCGCATTGAAGAAACTTGCTCGCAACGCTGCCAACCGAATCATGGTGGCATCTCAGGGTGGAATCCGTTCCATTGTCACGGCCATGCGACTTCACGAAGAAATTGCAGACATTCAAGAGCAGGCCTGTGCAGCTCTGGTGAATCTATCCCTCTGCAATGCAGATCACAAAAACGAGATTGCCGCCGAGGGTGGAATCGCCACAATCTTGACCGCCATGCAACGTCACGAAGGAAACGTTGCGGTCCAAGACTGTGGTTGTTGTGCTCTGTGGAATCTCGCATGTGGAAACGCCAATAATAGGGTCAAGATTGCATCCGAGGGTGGCATTGTCACAATCTTGACTGCCATGAAGAGTCACAAGGGATCGCAAACGGTGCAAGAACATGGTTGCTGGGCACTCCGACATTTAGCCATTAAGAATTCGAACAATCAAGCCAAGATTAGATCAGCGGGTGGCATCAAGGTGGTTGCTCGTGCCATGCAGTTGCACAAGAACCTCGTCGTCGCTGACATGAATGCTGCGAGCACTCTTCTTGACCCGCTCTGAAAGCAAACATGTGATGAATTTTTAATTCGATGAAGTGGGTTTGTTCCAGTTAAATGTGTATATATGGTTGTTCAGCAACATGTTGGAACTGAAGGTGTCTTACTTATCCTTCCTCTGAAGGTCGTCTATTTATAAATGCAGTTCGTTTTGTTGTCATAAACAAGCTGGTACAGTCGAATTGAGCCCTGTGCTTAACCAGAATTAGGTGCAATGGTATGACATATCCCTTTTCACCCTTGGCGACTTGTTGTGAGATCTCCATCACGAATCAATCTAGCCTGGAACCTCGATCATGTAGGACATTGTGAATTAGTGCGTAGATGCTGCCAACACCAGCTCACGTTTCCTCTCGGATGCAAAATAGACCACCTTCAACAACTACACCATGATGCATGGCTCTTGAGCCTTCATAACAATCCTGTTTGTACACGAAGATCGTGATGGGGTCGAAAGTAGTACCTGGTTGGTCCTTGTGCAGCCAGCTTCTTATTATGACGGATGTAACAAGCAGGCGTAGACTTACTGTCCACTTCTCTACTCGTGTCGTCGTCGTCTTCGCACCTTGGCTTGATCTAAGAGCTCGTTCCGTACTAGTCAGTTTGTCTGATCCGAGCGTAGCGGAGATCCCGAACTAGACGTATGAGGATGTAGCCCCCACTAAACTCGTGCAAGTTCTTCTGGCCTTCGCGAGAGGTGCCCACATGCATGTATTCCAGTAAAGCATACAGCAACTCATGGATACTCTAGCTGTCAGTGTGTCAAGACCTCAAACATTAGTGCAAGAAACCCAGCGAGAGTCTAATTGTATCTATAGACTAGCTTATCCCAAATGAAGCAGATACGGAAAGTAAATATCGAACGTTGATCGCTACCGGTTGCTTGCGTATGTACGGAAAGGTCACAAGCTGCACATCCTTCGTATGTAACCACGTTGTTGTAGCATGTGATTTGAGGCACCAACTGCGCGGCCCTTTTTCTTGTCGTAGCCGCCCTCCACCATCGAAAAGCACTTCGTCGTCGTCGCCTCAGCCTCTAGCTAGTTGACAACGACACGCATCATGGGGTTGCGCCAGTCGTAGCGATCGGCAGGAAGATCACCGATACCGAAGAAGCCACGGTGAACGTGGACAAAGCCCTCGCCGTTGCCCGATCTGACGTTGCCTTCGGGAAAGGCCGAGCATCCAGGACCTGGGATGGAGGCACAGAGTTCGTTGTTTTCTTCAGTGCCAGCATCGAGACCGGGGACGTCAAGCACCATTCCCCTGTGGAGGCGGACACCATTGAGAGCGACAAAGCAATCGTTGGTGTTGATGGCCATGGAAGCGATCGTGACAAGTGGGTATCTTCGCGAAACCTCAACGTCGACCTGGAAGGTTGCGCCGCCAGGGTATGGGGCACCTGTAGCGAAGGTTTCGACTGAGAGAACGTTGGGGTCGTTTAGGTATTGCGCCACAAGAGGACCTGGGTTGCCATCTTCGGCGAGAGTAGCCAATTGATCGCTAGAGGGTTGGCCGCGGACGTAAAGCGGGGTAATATCAGCATTGTGGGCCATGACGAGGAATCCGCCGAAGGGCTGGTTGAAAGACTCGTTGACGACGGTCAACCTGAAAGTCCTCTTTCTGTTACGGCCCCTGCCTCCTCCTCCCCTGAAATTGGTGAGAGCACGGTTGCCATCGTAGAAATTCACCACCTCTTCGTCCGCGTATCGGTTTCGGAGAGATTCGCCGGAGACATTAAGTGTGAACAGTGCCATGGCAGCAAAGAGAGATGTCGTGATCTTCATTGTTTCGTTGTTGGCTTGAGAAAGAGGTTGAAGATGAATCTGTGAGCCCACATCACAGCGCCACCCAAGAAGCCATCCAGTCGTCCCAAAATGGCTTCTTGAGAGCCTACTACAGTATTAAACGGCGCAATACTGCACGAGCAACATTTATGTCCGACCACGTCGTCGTCAAAAAGATTCGTGAATCTTTGAGCATATAAATCTTAGCCTTACAGAATGATGTGGTCGTACCATAAAGGAGGCCCGAGCTACATATTGTGGTGCGACCCAAGATGAACGTGTCTGGAACGGAAGAACGCGGCGGTGTCTACTATTAGCAACTATCGGCGTGATATAGACGTCTTCTGGGACACAATGAATTCACTGACAACCAGTCGAAGGTAGAACTATCGTAGTGATTGACGTCTTCTGGGCACTCCTGAGATCCCCTCGGACCCCATGATCAATCCACTGACACCTAGTCCAAGAGATGCTACGTAGCAATTATTGAAAGATCGAGCACCACCTTACGAGGAGGACACAATGTTGAAGGTTCTGCCTGGAGCTTGTTTTGCAGTTCGACGAGAACGCATACTGAGCCAGCCAGCAGAATTTTACAAGGATCTCATACTGGAAGTTATGGCTCACGAGTTGGAAACATGGACGTGCTTTTCTCTCGAAGCCACTTGGCACGTAATCTTTGGTGAGCGCTTAGCAATGCCGAAGGAGGCAAGCCTGATGTACCATCTCGAAGAGGAGCAAGTCTTTCCACTATGATACTTTCCCTACAGAGTAATAGGAACATTTGTGCTGTTCTACAATGGGTTCCAATCTTTGTCGTTTGTTCCCTGTTTGACCGTTAAAAGTAGACGTCGCGACTAGACTGATCTAACAATATGGATGGATTTCGTACTAGAAGTCTTCTATGGATGTGAATTCTAGTCCAAGTCCAAGTAGAGTTCTTTGACATCAGGCGCAATCGCTTGACCTTCTCCGGGTAGATCGGAACAAGCTGGAACGAAGGGATGCTGCGTCCACTGTTAGCAACTATCGGAGTGATTGACGTCTTCTGAACAACGCTGAGACGTACTGGCTGCCAGTACGAGAGATCTTACACGTGTAGGTAGATTTATTGGAGTGATTGATCACTGACAACCCGTCAAAGAGATGCTAGTGTAGAGTCGCCGCAGTCCTTCCTTCGATAGAGTGCGCGTTTTTGGAAACCAAACCATCACTTTATACCAACGGCTCACCAAATCACGAGGCATGTTAGGCCTCAGATAGTTTTCGTGGGATAACCGTTGGAAAGCGGCTACAAAGTAGCTAGGGGGGCTGTTGTTATATATTGAATACCCGTGGCTGCAGATTTAAAAAAAGTGGCATACCGGGGTCAGCCCAACTGAAATCTGTGACCTCAAGAAGCTGTCCAGACTAAAAACCATACATGTGGCGGTACCAGGGTATTTTGAGAAGTGTTCGTGTTTCGTGTCACCACGATGTTCGAATGTCACATCATGATGTCACGAACCTTTTTGCGACTTCATCATACCATGCGTCTTCGATAACCCTTATACTTTTAACTTTTTGTCTTGCTTCGCTTTCGCTTTCGCCACAGCTTTTGAAGCTCTTCACGTACACCGTCTAACCATGGCTTGCCGTGAATGCCATCTTGCAAAGGTCAAGTGTGACAACACACAGCATCCTTGTGTTCGATGCGCCAAACGTTCCCTCAAATGCGTGCCCCATTTGTCCAGACAGGGACACGGGCGCAAAGAGAGACGACCACACCGTGCTGCGGATGAGAAAGTATGCACCAAAAAGGCCAAGGTGGAACGTCTCGAAGATGATGTTTCCAATCATACGTGGAAACTCGGACCAGGGCATTATGGTCTTCATTATGTCATTCGATTTTGGCTCTCGTTTGCCATTACGCGCCGAAGTATCTCCTTGCTCGGCAAGGCATGCGGCTTGGCCAGCAAGAGTGGCATCACCATGGACGAGCTCTTGTCTGGGGGTCATCAATTTCGTGGTGATTCAGGCACGAGCTACATGGACAAGATCTTGACTCAACCAGCAGTAGAGCAAACTGTGGTTGGGTCTCGTATGTTGCTGGAGGAGATTCCAATGGACCTCCAGAAAGCGGTAGAAATGTGTGACTACGTTCCAGGACGAGAAGATCGATACAATTTCGAGAATCGGTGGATCATGGTGGCAAAACGTGTTGGAGGTGTTATGCGGTTCTACGTGTCTGCTGCCTTTGAACGGGATATCGTTTCCTGGGAAACCATCAACGAAACATACAGAGAAAATAAAAAGGCAATAAAAGACTTGTACCTTCCAGACATGGAAGAGAAGCTCAAGTGGACGCAGGGGTGGATTCATCAACTCTCGTTGCACAATGTACAAGGCATCGCTCCTTGCGCGACGAAGACTCCACCATCCAAGCTAAAACTTGCTACTGGAGAAGTTGTGGATGTGGAGTGCTTAGCTTGTTTGAAGATTGTCAATCTCGAGGAGGGCTACATATGGAATGAATACATGCAACCACCCACATGTGAGGAGGTTCAGTCATCGTCAAGACTTCCAACAACTGATGGGGTTATGATGAGCGCTGACAACATGTTGTGCTCTGAGTCGTTGTGGGATACATTAGATGACTTTCTGTGGACGGACGATTTGGAAGAACTGCGCAAACTTCTTGCGGGAAACTGATTGACGAGATCGAATTAGGTATACATGATTACATGGAGCTAGATGCTTACGATTTGCACCTTGAGAGGAATCCTACCCGAAGCAAAGGGACAGAAATTCTCCTCCTTTAGTTCAGATAGACCCATACACAAAATGCTAGTCTATACGTAGTTTGATATCAGCAGCTCAACGATTCTGTAGTTTCACTCCGCAGTTCTGGATCTGAGACCTGCTACTAAGGAGAGTTAGCAAGCTGGAGTCCATTCGTAAGCAAAATGTCTACTGAAATGTTTATACTGGAGGCTGACTGGAGGCTGACACCACTGGCGTCGCCCAAAGGAAGCTAGTACTCACAGCACCCACGACCGGGGCACACAGTGAGACCAGCGACTTAGTGTTCTTTGTGCAGTGCTTCCTCTGCCTCTTTCCAAAGTGGGTTGACATCTACAGTACGAACCTATTGTACAAAAAAAAAGAGGTATCTACGGGTATTACAACAACTGAGCTTGTTTTCTGCTTCCAGAGTCGGACTGGTGCGAGATCTTGGGGAATGTCAATGCTAACGTCCCGTCAAGCACCATTACTTCTCTAGATCAGATGCGATGGTCTTGATAATGAGAAGAACTCTTGATTATGTTCTATTGAAATGTGACGATGCTGCGTATTTACTTGCTTTCGTAGCTAGACCTCGCTCTAGATACAGTCTTCTCTAGATGGTAGAGATTACCGTACTTATAGCGATGTACCTATTCAGCCAAATACGCACAGCTTGTGCACCGACCTTGGTTTGCGCGCCTGTCCTCCAACGTGTGTGTCATGGTGCATGCATTTACAAATTCTTAAATTTCGGATACTTTTCCTTCAAGGCTCGCAATTCATCCGACTCGACATGAGTCTTGGGGCGAATCGATCGATCAAATTGACCATTTTGATTGTGTGCCATGGCATAATTGGCCATGGGGCCCACAAGGTCACACAGACCCATAACGAGACCCGTGCCCAAGGCAGCTGATGTGGCAATGTCAAAGCGTCTCGTGGTGAGACCACCAATCACAAAACCTGCCACCATACCACCGTAGCTGGCATTCCAGAAATCCTTGGTCATGCGCGAGGATTCGAAGAAGCATTCGACCGAAGTGTAGGTAGTGGCGGCCAGGCCAAAGTACAGAGCGGGAACCATGACTTTGCCTAGAATGGCGCGGATGGGAGTCTTGTCGACATTCTTGCCACGCCAGTCTGTGATGGGATCAGGGTACCATGCAACGTCGACTGCACCGTAAAAGAGACCAGCACCAACACCAAGGGCCTACGTAGTGATCACGAGCAATAACATGTGAGCAAAAAAATTTCAGCACAACAATGTGAGCCATTTGATCCATTCGACTAAAACGTACCCCACTCTCCAACACTCGACTTGTGATATCAGCTCCTGGGGCTCTACTAAATGATTCGGAGGGCCCCGGACTGGTTGCCAGCATGGTTTCACCCGCAAGGACTTGTTGTACCAGCGTCTTGGTCATGTTTGATGAATGATTCCTTTGAAAACAACAAACAATAACACGACGGCTACTGATGACAACGTTGTTGTGTGGTGGATGTTTGGCTTTTCGTTTTCATGGAGTCGAATGAATCGATTCGACGATACGAGTGCGTGGTAAGAGTGTCGAGAGAATTGTATGTGTCGAAGCCGATCCAGGGCTGGTTTTGGTAGTGTCTGTGTTACGATTGATTCGGAGTAGCACTGTCTGTAATGTAGCACTGTATACCGGTAATATAGGGTGCGCATGGCGTCCGTTGCTGTACCAAATAAATATTTCTAGCCATTTTACACGATTCTCATTTTAACTGCGCCATCTTCCGCCATGATTTTTGAATTTGACCAAAACATCTCTGCAACATGAAAGACCGAAGAACCATGATGATGGCCAACAGAATCGCCCCCCTCCTCCTCCTGTTGTTCACACTCCTTTCCGACACTCTAGCACAATGCGGAAAAGACTATTGTACACTAGACTGCAACAATCACGGCCTGTGTTGCATGGGAGAAGCTGATTACTCGGATATTTCCACACATGTCAATCACGGTGGATTCGACTATGAGTTTCATCAAAACACAAGCATCAGCGGCATGCACTGTCGATGTCAAACCAAATACACCGATGTCAACTGCGAAACCGACTATCAGTACTGCGATGTTGCCAGCAAACCCTGTTTTCATGGAGGCATCTGCGTCGACGGGACCATTCCATCCAATGGACAAGAGGTGCATTTGTGCGACTGTCAGAATGCCATGGACGACGAAGGAGTCGAGTATATTGGGATTCATTGTGAACTACCTGTACCTCCGAGTGGTGGGTCTGAGAGCTGCAACGCCGACGGAAGCGACTTTTGTATCAACGGGGGGCAGTGCAAACCACAAGAGTAAGTTATTTGCGTGATGCCTTCTATACAGTGAACCAGGTCTGCAAAGATGCAGCGATCGTTGCCTGATATATGTACTCACGATGTATACTCTAGTCAAGACATGGGTGAAATATGCGATTGCCCTCCCGAATGGACCGGATATCATTGTGAAATCAAGTCGACGATAGTGCAGGAGAAGACTTGTTCGCTGGACTGCACGAACGGAGGGACTTGTATCTTTGGACTTCCACGCGATAGGGATGCCAATGATGCTATCGAAAACAAGGCTAACTTTCAACACTGTGCCTGTCCCGAGGGATGGGCTGGAGCTCGTTGTGAAAAGCCGTATACTCAATGTGGCTCCTCCTCCAAGTGTTATTACGGAGCCATTTGCCTGGAGGATACCACGTGCGATTGCGCGACTGCTACCAACGAGACGCACAGCTTTGCGGGGATGCAATGCGAACAAAGTACGTCGACCGACTTTTGTAGTACAGATATGTCATTGAATGGAAAACACTTTTGTCTGAATGGAGGGTCCTGTTCAACAGAAGGAAATGGGTACGTGAATGAACAAGCATATGGTGTTGTACATTGGTTGTGGTCTTGACGCTCACACGATACTGATCTTTGAACTCTCCACACAGCATTTACAACTGCGCATGTCCAGATGACTATCAAGGTCCACATTGCGAATTCAAAACATCGGAACAGCTTCCTCCAGAGCTACAGAATTGTACCATAACAACGTGCCAAAACGGTGGTCAATGCCGCGAAGGTTCCAAGGACTATGGTGCTTTGAAGGGCATGGTGGGTATTGACCATTTGATCAAAGACAGATATGTACATGGTACAACCGAGCACTGTGTCTGTCCCACTGGATATTCAGGCTTGTCCTGTGAAGTTCCAACTCAACTTTGTCCCGATGGAATACATGTTTGCTTTCATGGATCAGTCTGTGTGTACGAAGAGGAAAAGTACAAATGCGACTGCGACGAGACGGATACTGCGGGCCTGTTTTGTCAACACAAGTCCACCGTAGAATGCAACAATGGTGGCGTTGAGTTTTGTGTCAACAGTGGAGAGTGCACCGACGATGGGAAATGTCGATGCCAACAGGGGTACCAAGGAGCGTAAGTAGACTGCGCGAAACACTATTGATTGCGATTCGCCGTCTCATGTCTCAAAACAAACACGTTTCACAGTCAATGCGAGATTGAAATTCAAGCGAGCAGCAGTGACGAGAAGCCAGCAAGTCAACAGGCAAACACAAAGGACGCACCGTCGACCAACGGTCCAGCAATCATTGTTTCTTCCGCTATTGTCGCAGCGGTTGGTTGCCTCATCATTATCATAACAGTGATTGTTACAGGCAAGAAGCAAACCAAGCCAGAACGTATTTCTATAACGCCTGACGGATCGAGCGAAGACGAGAGTGGCGAGGAAGGTGAGAAAGATGACGACCCGCGGGAGATTATTTGAGTGTGGGAGCAGCGCGCCATGAGGTATCTATCCGCGTGGGAACCTGTTCAAAAGGCCGTGCTGGGCGCACGTCGACTATCTGTCTCGTTTTGGAATCATTTCTAGTAGTAGTTAGAACCTGAAATGGAACTTGTCAATTTTGGGCGTAGAGTACACTCTCGGTAGTCTACAGTTTTGCCTGTGGATATGTTCCCACTGGAGGATTTTGCTTCTTCTATACGCAGCGTTAGATGTGCGTTTGATGCCATTAACGGGTTCGTTGATGTGACGCAAGCGCATACATACCAGTGCACTATCCCGCCGCCAGTTCTTCCCATTTTGGAAGGATCAAGGAAGGGTACACCACTATACTCTCACTATGCATGAGGCTACTTTGGCGTCCTGACATTGGCATTAGGTAGTTTTGGATGGCGCATTGTATCTATATAGTTATGAGGTCAATTATGTGCTGGAATAGGAGCTTGCTATTCCGTGCCTCCTACACCGCAACAACCTGAGCTTGCAGGTAGCATGGATAATAACCAAAATTACCTCCAATAAACATCGGACCACGGATCCTCAGGAAGTTCTCCCGTCTCTGCACAGTACCGTTGTGCATCCTCCCGAACTATGCTCCCATCAATAACGACGCTTCCATAATCAGGATTCCCCGTGTCCATAGTGAACCTACCATTTCTCCTATAGATCAACCGATCACATATTATCTGTCCTAGCAACACTGTCTTGCGTGGAACAAACGTTGATGTAGGTTACGTGACTGACTCCAGTCGGAACTCATGCTTAACACACTTTGTGTCTTGGCAGAATGACAACAGGCGATGCGACTGCAATGCCATCCAGTCAAAAAGGCGTGGCCGGGAGTGTTAGTAAAAGCAGAAACCACAGCATTGTGCTAACGGCCGTTCATTTGTCAGCTCTGCAGAAGTAGCAGTTTCACTGGTGAGATTTTAGCGTGAGCCACGATGCAGTCTCATGGTAACTCCAAAGTTTTGTTGTCTCGGCACTTCTTTTACTGTTTGGAAACAGAACCAGAGGGTCAAAACAATAGACCGGTTCAAGGAATGGAATTGCAATAATCATGAAATGTCCGGAGTCTCACCATGTAGAGCGTCTTCATACGGTTTCCAGTGTTTGAGGGTAGATATGGCCGTCCTGTTCAAATAGTAGGCGGACCAACCCTCGGATTGAAATCATTGGGTCTGTACGCCGGATAGTGTGTTCAACATTACACCAGCAAATGACCATTGAGACCGAGGATATTGACTTGATGGTTTCTGCTCTTGAACGCTACGGCAACTAGCAGCTGGTCACTGTCTGTAGTGGACAGTTATGTAGTGACAACCACAGATGATTCTTTTCCAAGTTGGTGGTCGAAAACTTCAAAACGGGTGCGCAGAGTACCCATAGTTTAACCTGCAAGAGAAAGTCCACAAATTGACTTTGTTTACTAGAGAGAGAAGACTGCAGTCGGAAGTAGGAGGAGAAATAGAATCTACTAAGTTTGTGCTTGATTATTTCTCTGCCAAGCCATGTCATAGTTATGCCATAGCAATGAATGCTGTACAGAGGGGTGCCAGCGGAGGCACATTGTATATGCCGTTGGAAACCATGTAGAACATTGAAAAGTGTTGTTGCATAGTGTCTTGCAGTGCCAGAAGGGATAGACCATCGACCTGAGAAGGAAAACAGCAACCCAACCAATGATAAAGGTCCGCATTGTGAACAGTCTCACAACTTGAAACTGCTAGACCCCTCTCTAGCTAGGGTATAATAAACAAACTAGCTAGTACTAGATGTAACAAACAAGTACCACTATTCTAGATATAATAGTTGATTGACTATAGTAGCTCCATGTCACTACAAGAGCGGACTGCACATGAAGCTGGTTTTTTGGAAAGCCCATGCCGGACTGCCTGACAGAGGAGATCGCACACAAAGTCTACGTTCCACGGAACTCCAAGGTATCTACGGGTGATGAACCGGAATACCTTCGCTCGTTGGGCAGCCACTTCTTCACATCCAGATCGCAATACTGCCACTGGGCACTATGCAAAGTAACGTAGCTAGCTAGTGAAAGACGACTGTTCTTGTTCTTCATCAATGTGGAAACAACACACGCCACAGGTCGGGCGAGAAGATGCGTCATTGTTAAGACTCGGCCTCCAAAATGGCATCGTCGCCCATGGTCAACGACTCATCCCAAGTCTCACAATCTGCGCGTTCCAGCAGCGATGACTCGGCCATGGGACTTTGGCAAAATTGAAGAGCGGAAGATGGCTTGTCTCGCACTCTGCGACCCTCCTTTCCAAAGAATACAAATACGCCCCCGGATTGTGCTAGGTAGTCGCTACTCATTTCGATAATTCGCATCCCGTTTCCCCACGAATTTTGGAACGTCCAAAAGGTCTCACTTTCCACAAGGTGATTCCCAAGAAGGATCATTGCATGGTAGCTACTACCATCTCCTTCCGCAATTTCTGAGTTGTCCGTGGAATTGTCGGGGTCGGATTTGTTTTCGTCAACACCGCCAAAGCGCTGCAAGGCTTCTGCCAAATCGTCTTCTGTATACTCGACTCCTGTTTCGTTGTCGGAGTCCTCAGCATAGTGTCTTTCGTCGACCTGAGGATCTTCTTCTTCAGAAGACATTGCAGCAGACACGGTGGTTGCTGTCAGCTCACCAAAACTGTCAAAGCTGCACGTTGGATGTGGCTCATGGCATGATGCGATCCACCCCTGCGCGCGTTTTCTTTCTTGTCGTAGCTCCTCTCCCTTTGCTGCCCTGAGTTCAATAAACTCGCCTTCTTTGCCCCAAACTGTGAAGCGTGCATACCCTGGTGTGCGGATCCCTTTTCGATCGACCTTGAAATTCCTGGGAACTTTGAATTTTGCCAACAGTCCTGGCCCCTCATCGAGGTGCATTCTTGCGTAGTCTCTGTGACCTTGCTTCGTTAGTTGTGAGCATACGATGCTCGTGTGTGGGCGTTGCTCTTGATCACATTCAAAGAGTTTCTTCTCCAAAAGGCGAAATATTGCAATGGAGTCTCCACCGTCATCTTCTACAATGTAGTTCAATAACTGTTGGTCCGTAAAGTTGTAAAGTTGTGACGGATGAACTGCGAACCATCAGGCGGAGGAATGAGCTTCCCATGGGCTTGAGCGAGGTAGGAAGTGAGAACGCAGGGGGCTTGCAGGAAGCAGCTACCATTCTCTTGATCACGTAGATAAAATGTTATGGCTGCCATGTCCTCTACAAAACCCTTGGCCCCATCTTGTTGAAAGTATCGAAGAAGCGCGAGACAGTTGGAGACGTAGTGCTTGTATCACTTCGCAGAAACATCGGTATCACCAGAAAACGAGAGGATTTGTAGCATTCGTGCTCGAACCCTGCCAGGCTGCAACCACTTTTGAATATCCCTCTTGCGGTTTTTCTGGCCGATGTCACGACGAAAACTGCGGCTCATGAGGTACAGAACAATTCTCTTGTCTTCTGCTGCAAAAGTTTTCCATTCCTTTCTGAATTCTTTCTTGGCTTTCTTCATTGCGTCCTTGACGGTCACCCCCTGGCAAGAGACTTTGGAGGTGGCGACAGACTGTACTCTGCGAATAATACCTTTTGCTCTTCCTGCTCATCCTGCACTGCTGCAGTACGAATCGTTCTCTTTGCTGGCGGTGTCTTGAATCCTTGGTGGGCTCCGGAGCTGCCTTTTGAATTTGGTGTTGCCATTCTAACGTCTTGTAAGCTTACTCTTGTCGTTGCTGATATAGAACCTTCTTGCGTTGTTGTGAAGGAAGAGTCGTCTGTGTCTGCTTGGTATTGTGTGTTGTCTCGTTGCACTTTTGACTGCGCTCGCCCTGTTTCGTCGCTGTTTGAAGTTTTCACGATTCAATCAGCCTTTTGAATCTTGGGGCGTCTGTCCGTCCGCCCTCCCCCTTTCCGTCAGAAATCAGAAATGAAAGGATGGATTTGTGATTTGTCCCCGAATTGCAAATAATGTCGTATGTCACAGCAGGAAGGAGGGGCAAATACTAGACTGACTCACTCTGTGTGATGACGGTCGATCAGGTCTAGAGAACAACTACTACCCAACAACGATCCACTACTAGCTTACAACTTACAGCTCCAAGATGTGAGCAATCGTCTCGCAACTCTAATACTTCGGGTCTTTCATTCTTGAATCGCAATCTAACTAGGACCAGATTCCTGTACCAGCACGTAGAGGGCATTCAGCCAACACGACTCGTTTTTTCACGGAATTTTGCAGCAACCTAATGATGCAACGAAGGTCCAAATTAGGTCACTTTTAATTGTTTTAGGTCAACCAATCTGGTTGAATGTG
>JAVCKV010122238.1:0-10151 GCA_032274145.1 Herpochondria borealis | reverse complement strand
TAAGAGTGTCTATTTTAACGTCTCTGTGTAGTTAGTTATAGGATGTTTTGCCCCTTAGGCCGTTTTTGGCGACGAGTTCCGCCTTGGTCATGGCCCCAGCCGCTACATAAGGGGCCTTGGTCGCACCAGGGTTGGGAAGAGAAACCATCAAGAAGGTACTGAGAAGTATCTTGGTAGCACGTCTGAGCTACCCCCAAGTAACGCCCCTTTCCCCGTCTTTCACCGTCTTTTTCCCTTCTTTCTCCCTTTCTTTGTGTTATTTTGGGGCGTTTGCCAGTGTATAAGAGTGGAAGAAAACCAAGCTGAACGACGACAAACGTTCAGCCACACGTTTCTTACGTCCCCATTTGCGCCGGCATTCCCCCCGCATTCCGCTCAATCACTCTGTAACCTTGTGTGCGCGCGAAGGGAGTGAGCTACCACGCCGCACCACAGGTGCTCGACATACGAGGGGAGGAGCCGAATAATGGTTTCTGCACCACCGGTAATGCGGTGGGGTTATACTTAATTTCTCGCGAAGGCGCAACGTAAGCGCAGCGCGGTTAGTTGGTCTCTGCCCACTTGTGGCCCAATGGTTCGTCTGGCTAGGCTGATTTGGCCCTCACCCCTCGTTTCGGTACTCTAAAAACGACCCGAGTCTATGCCTGTACGGCACTTATTGGCGACTCGCCTCGATATGTGAGGCTATGCAAATCAGCTGCATCTTAGTTTGATCGTCTCGCTCTTTTCCGTCCGATTAGGACGAGGCCGATCGGGGGACCATTTTGATCGCTTTTGGTGCGGTATTAAGAGTCTGGAGATGATTTCTGTAGAGAGGTTGGCTCTATTCTTGGGATTATGACACAGAGTCGGAAGACCACCAAGGAAACTGGCCTTGGGGAGATAGTTCTGTGGTAGAACAGAAAGGGAACTCGAAACACCCTTAGGTGTACTCGTGCGTTGCACGATAGAATTGATAAGACAGAAAATAGGGACAGTGCAGGGACAGGACGTGAGCGGGTTAGCGAGGGGCTGGAACACGCGAAAGGGGCTGGAATGAGGACGCGAGCTACTGAACGGAGTCTGTTTCGCGCAAGTAGAATCAGTTGCAGTCCAAGGTAAACTGTCTTTTCGGACTTCTTCGCCACCGGGCAATGATACTAGTAAAGCTAGGATCAACACTGTAAAGTGCATAGATCCGTTGCATTGTAATTTGTGCATGAAACGTGTGGTGCACCGCGCTCATGCATACCGTGTGGTGCATCATGCATACGGTGCATGATGCCACGTGTAGCGGTGCATAATGCGCACAGGTAATAAACGGCGCGCACATTACAGTAACGCGCTAAATGCTACAGTACAAGCCAGGACGCGAATTCCTATATTACTACAACCGCGGCATGCACAAGTGGGGGCAGGGGAATCGTGTAGGAAATAGCGAATAATAGAGCCACTCTGGGCGACATCCCGCCGCCTAGCTGGCTGTAATTCCCTTGAGATTCTGGACGTAACAACTTGTAATGCAATCTAGTCCTCACCCCCACTCAATAGACATCCACTTCATTTTATTCACTTCCCCCTATCTTGCTTTGCCGTTTCGTCCATGAGCGCTCTGTTTTACATCCAATTAAAATTTTGTGTACCTTGTGGAGGCAATAAAACAGCCGATTGCCGTTTACGCGCCGCCGGTTGCGCGAACTGATGACTCTGGACACCTAAAGTTTGGACGACACGCGAGCAGGGCGCGTGAGGTAATGCGGTCAGAGACGCGCAGTATTTGCGCGTCCGCAGTATCCTAGTGCAGTTTTGTAATTTTTTAAACCGGTCAGTGATGACAAAAATGAAGCGGAATCCGGACTTGGGATTAGGAAAGGGCCGAATGATGTCGATCGCGACTGTATCCAATGGCTTTTAATGCGGGAAGAGGCGCATATGATTGGATTGTTTGATAAGGCGGACATTGTTCTTGGCGCAAATATAACATTCTAGTACGGTCGCGGCTGCGTCGGCCGACAATTGAGGCCAATAATATGTTTGCCGAAGGCTATTGTGCTAGAGAGTCTGCCTAGGATTTAATGAGAGCTTGTAGTAGTGTGCCAGTAGGAGCACGCGATGCAGAAGCGATGCAGGGAGGAAGATCTCGATCAAGTCCTTTTCGCGCGGATGAACACGGCAAAGAATTCCGTTATCGTCTTCGAAAAAGTGCGACCCGGAGCGTCCGACCTGCGTGGCCAGTACTGTCTTGCATAAATAGTTGCTTCTCTGCTCCTCCATTATCTCTTTGTGGTTTAGCGGAGCCTGGATGGGCTTCCCTGCTTCCTCCTTCAATTCATCACTTGAATCTTCTTCTCGCTCAAGTTAACCGGCTCGGATGGCGTCCCGTGCATCTGCTGAGAGGTCCCGAAGGTCTTCCTCCTTATAATCTGACTCTTCTGGAAATGGCATGTACGGTGTATCCTTCTACATCCTTTCTGGAAGCTCACTACGATCCGTTTTTTCGTAGGTTCTTCGGGCTCTTTTCGGTAGACCGTGGTATTTTGCCTCGATTCCACTGGTACGACCGGCATGCATGCCTGGCGGTTGTCTATTAAGATTTAGAACGTGTTCTTACTCTTGTAACCATATGATCGGGCCAAACTATCTCCATAATTCTTCGTTTTATCACCACTCCCACCAGATTATCGATATGGTGGACATCTGCCCTGAAAGCTGGGATCTCATCGTCGACTTGATCGTTCTGTGTATTTTATGTCTGAGGCACTCGTGATAGGGAGGTAGGGACTTTGTGGACTTGTCCCGGGCTGTTAATGATTTCATAATCAAACTCCATGAAGCGCAATCGCCAAAGAATCAGATGTCCGTTCGGGTCAGTCAATGTCAACATCTACTTGAGCGCCGCGTGGTCGGTACGAAAATTGTGGCTACTTCCCTCTAGATACGGAAGAACGGTGAGAATTTCCCACATCACAGCGTAAAAATTTCGTTCTGTTGCTGAGTAGTTTCGCAGTTCCTTCGTTAAATTATTAGAAAAGTACCTCAAATTTGTACGATAATTCGGGTTCCTTCGTTCTTGCTGCTGAAGAACGGCGATTTCGATTGCGTATTGGGAAGCATCGCAGTCAACCATATATGCCCGATTGCCCATCGGTAGAGATAAAACGGTTGTAGACGAACGTGTCTATTTAAAATATTCGAACTCCTTCTCTTGCCCCTCCATAGGCTCCACCAGCTCCCCCAAGTCTAGACAGCCATAATTCTTGAGCACGTCCGAACGTGGTGATTTTATCTTGGTAAATCAATTGAAGAATCGACGATATACGTTCGCTGATCCTTGGAAGCTTTTAATCTGTGTTGGGGTTAATGGAAGAGTCCTTCCGTTATTGCCTGGATTTCCTTTGCGTCTTGACTGAATATCAGCACATAAGGGCGAATTGTATGCCCCAATTTCTTGACATAGGCTTGGAAAAAGAAGCACTTCCTCAAATTCAATTTGATCCCGGCCTCCAGAAGCAACGTCAGAACGTGGTCCAGATGCACCATGTATTCTCCATGGCCCTTGGAGAAAATGATTACATTGTCAACGTACACCAAACACATGCGCCATCTCACACCAAACAAAAATATGCCCAGGGCTCTTTAGAAGTAGAAGGGACATTTCTCATTCGCTTTTAGCGATACGTGGCCATGTGGCTCGTGAACGGCGTTTTTCCCGATCTTTCTCTGCAATCTGGACTTTCCAGTAGCACCACAGCGCGTCAAAAATCGTGAAAACCCTCGCACTATTAAGGCTTTCGATGCTTTCGTCCATCCGAGTGAGGGTATAAGTATCAGAGATCATCGCTTCATTGAGGCGGCAGAAGTCGACACAGAAACGCTGTGTCCCATCCTTATTCGGGGCAAGGAGCACAGGAGTTGCCCATTACGTTTGGGCCGGCTAAAGACGCCGGCCGCGAGCTGATACTCGATCTGCTTACGGATGAGGTCATGTTTGTCGCGCCCCGCCCGTTACGGCTGCATGTGGACTTTCGCAGTTGTGTGCTTTATTTGAATGCGGTGCGAAGTTTCTTGGATTCTGCGTAACCTTCCCTCGAACACGGACGCGTACTTCTCAAGGGGCTTCATAACTTTTGACCACATATTTTCATCATCCGTATGACTCAGGTAGAATTTGTCTCTCCATGTCTTGTTCTCATCAACTTTGTACCTGCCTTGCGATTCCTCTGCCGCGTCCCGGAACTTGGCCATGACTTCTACTAAATTAGTTTCAAAATTGTCATTTAGCGGTTTAGTGTCGTCACCTCCCGGAGGGGCATTTTTCTGCGCGTCTCCTGTAATGAAATCCGTTCGTTGAGGTTGATTTCCACCATCTATCTGACGCGCAGTACTTTGCGCGTCACCTGTGACGGCATACGCTTCAATGATATTTCTCACCTTTCCTGTTGAACTGGAAGAGATTAGGACATCCGTGGCCTGCTTGATAGTTGATTCTTCCGTCTACAGGGCCTCTTCTTGGAATTTTGGAACGTCGGCTCCCGACAGCGAAATGGGAAGGTTGTAGGCTTCGCACATTTCTGTCGCATTTTCCCCTTACAACTGTATGAGGGCTATGGGGGATCGACTGGAGTACGCAAGAAACATTCTCTTGGGAAGGAACCAGTGGACCGAAGAGGAGTTGCCGACCAAAAACGTGAGAGGTTAGTCGGAAACTAATTCATGGATGGAGTTCATAAACTCAGTACCGCTCCACCAACTCATGCATCGACTTGGTCAAGACTAATTCCTGAAACCCCGCCGATACCACGGCACGTCCTTAGAAATACTTTGGAAAGTTCAGTGGCTGTGCCAGTCGTATGAGGGTGAGCTCCGGGTTCTCCTTCTAAATCGATACTAGCCGATCGGATTCAATGGCCTTTGACTCTTCGATACGCATCTTATCCATATTCCTCTGTTTCGAGCGGTCGCAATGACCGATAATTAGCGTATCTCCCGTGAAGTCGACTACCCCCTTGATGCAACGGATAGAATTGATTTGTCGGTTAGCGAACTGGGCTCCAAGAAGGACTGGGCATGAAAGATGTTCGACAACTTGAAATTGAACGCGGTAAGCAGTGATTCTAAACCGCACTCGAAGGAGTACTTCATGGGTTACCCTGAACGCTACCGTTTGCATCTCCCAAGATTGGGAGCTACTTGCTAAACGTCACGGACTGTTTCCACACCACTTGTAGAGCGCTCTTGTGGATGAAATTATACCCAGACCCGTGTCGATGACGAACGGGGTCGGGTACTGGACCTTCGCATTGACACCGACTTAACCCATGACGACAAAGTGTCGACGGGATAAGATCAGGCAGTGAATTTTGATAGATTCTGGTGGGTCAGCCTCTTACGAACCCCTCGTCTTCTCGGATTGATCTTTTTCTGGTTGAATCGCCTCTTCCTCCATACCTGTGTGTTAATCCTGACGCAATTAAACACGTCCCTGGGAACCGTGCTCTCCGCGCTAAAACCTTCGCTTGAAACTGCGGCTGTGCTTGGATCCCGACCGGCGTGATCTCTTGGAGTACCATGATTCAGGAGCACCAGAGTGCGAAAGATGTGGGGCAAGTGGGGGACAATGGAAGATTTCATCAGATGTTTCGGGACTTGTTACACTAAAAGAATTGTTGCGGTCCTTTTACTTATCATACAGCCCCCAAGGGGCCTGGCGCGCATTATTTTCCACTTGTCTTGCCTCATCGGATTCTTCAAACCGGACGTACTCAATTTTCTCATCAGTGGCTGTACGCTCTAGTTTTCCTGCTCCTGTTCCATCTGCGAATTTTAGCCACGTTACGTGTTTTGAAGGACCTGTACGTTGCCTAGCCCTGGAATTTTCTGCTGCGAAGGATGATTCGAATGCTTCTTGGGCGGATTAAAAATGTGATAGCCATTATTCTGGTAGCCACCACCACTGCGTCCATATCCGAATAGTCCGTAGCCACTGCATCCAACTCGTCCACTTCGACTCCCGTACGGCTGCATCCTCGAGCGATGCCCAGGGTCTGCTCCATCATGGGTAAAGGGGTTCATCATCTGCTCGTATCAACCCTTGAGGATAGGGTTGATCTCGATCTGGTAAAATTAAAACTAGTAAGCGAAGAACATCCGCTGGGACGGAGAGAGGAAGTAAAACGAGAAAGTTATATGGACATTCTCTCTGCAAGTCCAGCAGGCCAACTGCCAGGAACCGTTCGGAATGAACGAGTAGGCGGTCTGCATCTGGTCATCTGATATATCCAGGATCTTCTATTGATCGAAATTGACGTTGCGATCCTCCCTCTTCAAGTGCTCCGTCGCCTAGGAAACATGTTCGTCTCTAAGGAGGAAGAAATCCTCCAAGGCAAAAATTCTATCCAGGATTGCCTTGGGATCAAGCGACGATTCGGGGAAATACCTGGGAGTAGTAGGGGTTGGAGGGGTAACAGAAGCGACCACACGCGCCGACGAGCTTTCGTTATTCTCGGGGAATACATCAGCATCGTCGGATTGTTGGGACCGGTTGAAAATACCAGAATCGTGCGAGGAGTGGCGCACATCGTCTGCCCCATGAGGTCGGCCATCTGTCTGTGTTGATATTGGCCTTCCCTGAAGGCTTGATCACGGAGAGCCGATAGATTCCTGTTTTTTGTATCAATCAAATACGCTATACTAGGCTGAAACGGGCACTGATCGACGGCTTTAGGCCTTGCGAGAAGTTTGCCACCAACAGGGGCTCGGTGAAAAAATCCGTGGAAACTCTCACGGCTGTGTTGATGCTACTCGTGAATTCCTACTCGTTCTCCTGGTACTTCTGGGCCGCACGTGTGAATTCATCGTGGTCCACCTGAAGGACGTTGTCCGTCAAGAACGTTTTGATAAGCGCCTCATAGTTTTAAGGCCAAATTCAGTTCAGGTTTAACCCGTTGATGCGGGTGGCCGGGGTTCCGTACAATTTCTTAGCCTAACTAGACACGAAATATGTCAGGATCATTCCCCCAACTTCTTCCGACTCGTTCAGCATGTGAAGGTTTTCCATCATCGTCTTCAGGAACTCCAGGAGCTTGTTCGGTTCCGCCCCGCTGTACTTTCCGATTTCCGACTTCAACGCAGTAAATTTCTTTTTGATGCAGCACAACTTTTCGAGGTCGTGGAGCTCCGCGATGATGCTCACGCCCCTCAGCCTGTACAAACATAACTTTATCACGTCCTTGAAGGAAATTTAAATGATATTGGCCGGCTCTAGGCCCGGGCTTCTGGTCCTAACTGATGAGAGTCGAACACAGCTGCAACAGGAGAGGGTGCACCGTGGGGAAAAACTGGCTCCACCATGTACTCTGCGTCCCGTCTGGAAGTAATCGGTATCAGATGAGCGGAACTATTAATGGCGGGTGCCGATGATTTCGCCCCAGCCTGGTGGTTTGGCATCTTCAATTCATACGAAACACGACGGGATCACTCAGATGATGACATTTATGGGGTTCGGAATATGATGATTCGGGTGTTTTGGGGCACCTGGTCCCAAACTGGTCGATCCATGGACATCTGAGGCCGCTTGGCGGCCTTTACTATCTAAATTTGCAAGGATTGAATCTCGCTTGGACTTGATGTCAGGGATATCTTGACGTTGCACCTCCACAGAATATTTTTCTCCTACAGTTCGATTCTGGCAATCCGTGACGTCGGCAAGAAGATTTTCTGTCTCTTGGAGTACTTCTCTTTGAACCGCGCTACCGCGTATTAGGCCCATTGGACTTTTTCGGCCGCGATTTCTACCATTCCTCTGAAAATCACGAGATTTTCCGTCATCTGCTTCATCTCGGATAGTATCCGGTATAGGAGAGCTGCAACAAGGTAAGTAATTTGATGACCTCTCACCAGGCATTGGGTAATTGGGGACCAGGTACGGTACACCTAAACAAGAGCTTCTTATACTACCGGGTTGGATGCGCTTGTTCCTATTTCACAGCCGCGAGTGAAAGACGAGGGACCGCTGGGTCCGGAAAAAGAACCCAGATTCTATCGGGGAGGAAATGGCAGTTTTCATTGAGCCTCTTCATTATTCTTTTAAAAATCTGGATGCGCAGTGTTCTGCGCGTCTCCAATAGGTTCATCTGGATGAGAAGTTTTCTGCGCGTCTCCATTCTTGCATTTTCGTGCTGGTTCCGGCACTACATCGGAATTGTTCTATAGTTTAGTACGCCCCAGTAGCTCGAGGGGCGCGCGTAATAAACGGAAAGGACGCGGTAGAGCTACGTAGTGGGGCATTAGAGCTCTAGCTGTGAAGGAGCGTGAAACGAGTGCTCGAGCGCTTTGGAACGATCTTCTTTTCGTCCGCTTCGGCTTCGTGGTGGGCTCTCCACCCGCTCCAGAATGGAAAGGAAAATGAAGCTTGAAAGGGGAAGGAAGAAAAAAAATTGCCTGGGAAAACTGTACGGGAAAGGTCTGCTTTCTAGCTCTCTACTTAGTGCGGAGAACGAGCTTTTGACTTTTCACTCACCCGTACCTATAAAACGACGTTTTAAGTACTTATCCCGGCGAGATTCCACTCAGGGCAGGTATCCAGCCAGGGGAAAACCTTGACCAATTGTTATTGTTATAGTTGCACCCACGCTCATTAAAAGGACGATAGGCGTGCGCCCGGTTTGTAAAATACAAAATTATTGTGCCTTACCCACCATAGTGCAACTTCAAATCTCACAATCTGACAGTACTATTCGTTCTTCTTTCTTACACCTTGACAATAGCCAGTACACTGCGGTACAAAAAAGGGACAATCACCTGCGTTGACGCTCCGTCACATCCACACGCAATTATTCGACTTAATACGATGCGCCCGTTAACTTCACAGTCGTGGTCGCGTGCAAACGAACCTAAAGAATGCAAAAGAATGCGGGCGACCCGGATTTCTCCGCTCTGCACAGAGCTTCCACGCCGTAGAGACGCCCAGAACTCAGTTCCAGGGCCTGCCCGTCAATAATAACAGTAGTCAAATATTGTATTGTAGCCCGACCTTATCCAGCGGCCAAGTTCCTCGAGGCTGCATAATGGGGCTAAGTTTTCGGCTGTTGAAAAAAAGTGCGGAATTCAGTGTTACGCACCCCCTTATCGTGCCAATACAACCACACAAGATTTGGTTTGGTCGAGGTCTAAAGATCACTGCATGTCGCTTTTTGGCAGAACCGTACTTTTCGTGTAACAGACCGAAGAATTCCTTGGTACACTAAAATTTCCGGTCTGATGCCAACAACCTTTAGTTTGTTACAGAGTAATCCTTAGATATTTCGTAACAATATTTAGTAGCTCCAAAGTCGCGGCTGGAGATCTCCATGTCCGAACTAACCCGTGTACAGGTGTAACAAACCTCAATATTAGCAGACGCAGAATTTATACTAAGTCCAACCAAGTCAACCACAAACCCAACGCATATCCCCTCGGCACCACACAAATCTACCGCTCAGATAACCGACGACAGTCCGAAATCATCCAACGCATCTCTAGCATGATCGAACGCAAGCCTACCACGAAAGAGGACGTAGGGATACCGTATGGTGATTGTTCCGAGCTGCACACCCTCTGAGAAGCTGGGAGTCAACTTGTACTTGCTCTTCGCAAGCGGCTTCTTTGCCTGCCACGAGATCGAGAAGGTGTACTTGATGTGCTCCTCGCTCAGTGGCCCAGTGTGCCCCGTTCACGCCATCAGCAGCTCCAAAAAGACGTTCGTTTCCTCGTTCCACTTGGCATTCGCGTACGCGATACAGGGAACATCGCCATCGCCACACGTCGGGTGGTCCTCCATAGCTTTGACAGCGGTATCCTCCGCCTCAGACCGTCCGGTGCTCACCTGCCTCCCACTGCGACCCATAAGGATCTGCATGCACGCTTTCTCGTCCTCGTCATTGCGGCGAAGGCTGCCCATCACTCGCATAGCCTGCGTTCCGCCAGTCGCCTGCTGGTCGCGCTCCTTGATCAGCACCGCCTTCCTGTTCATGTCCTCAGTGATGCCCAAACAGCCAAAGAAGGACTTCGCCGTTCGGAAGATGACGTGGCGATTGGCGCGTGCCGTACGGCCGATCGTGTCCTCAGCGTTCGGCGTGTACAGGACAGTCCCGTACGGGCGCATGGTCTTCTCGATGTCCTTGAGCAGGTACTTG
>JAVCKV010122127.1:0-19462 GCA_032274145.1 Herpochondria borealis | reverse complement strand
TCAGTTGCTAAAACCTATAAAAATTGACGAAATACCTGTCAACTACTTTTTCATTTCATTTTCGACTGAATAGTTACTAATTAATTACTCCTTCGCGCGCCGCGTTCGGCGCGCTGGGGAACCTTAAACTGACCGACTGTCCCAGCTTTATCAACGGCAGGTCGCGCTCTGCGATCGACGCAATCACCCAGACAACGTCGTAAGACTGCAGGCTCAGAATCCCCGAACCCGGCTTGATGTAATCGCCTTCACGTACCAGCAACTTTGCTACAGTACCGCCAGATTCTGCATACACTGGCACCTTCTCAACCACCTTCCCGGATTGCTCGACCGCGTTGATCGTATTAGTCTGCATGCCGAGTGAACGCAATCGTTGCTTAACGGCATTAATTCGATTTTGATTACCGATACGCATTGAGTTGAGATAGTCTTTTTGCGCGGCAATTAAGTCTGGACTGTACACTCGATACAGCAATGCACCGGGAGTCACTGCGTCACCTTCGGCATTAACAGACAAGTCTTCTATCCAGCCCTCAAATTTTGACACAGCCACATTTTCAAGCCGCTCGTTTGTCTCTACCGTACCGAACAAGCGCAGTGACTCTTCAATCCGTTCGCGGGCTACAGTTGCGGTACGAATACCCATGGTTTGTATCATCTCGGGTGACACGGCGACTTCTGTCACACCGCTAACGCTACCACTTGACGATGATGGTACTAAGTCCATCCCGCAAATCGGACAGATTCCGTCGGGGTCTGTTGACAGATAATGCGGATGCATCGGACAGATGTATTGCCCGTTACCTTCTTCAATCGTCTGTACTTCGTGACCAATACCAATTTGATCAGTTTGTGCGTAAATTTCTGCGGTTACCATCTGCAATGCCAACACCAACGCCCCAACAGCCAGAGCTTTGATGAAGGGCTTTAGATGACTCATGCAACCAGCCTGTGTTGTGTGCAAGTTATTCATGGGCGTCAACATCAATTAGAAGTGAATTTAACCGTGCCTGGTGTATTTGCACCGCAGCATTTTCTGCCACGAGCTCGGCACGTAATTTCAGTAGTGCAATGTCACCATCGATAATGGGCGCGAAATAACCAATGCCAGCTTCATAGCTTGTCATTTGCGCTTCCATTTTGTCTTGTACTGCACGTACTTCCTGTTCCAGCAAGGTGATATTCCCAACTGCTGCTTCCATACGTGCAGTTAATGCAGTGTGCTCTGCCTGTGCAAAACGTTGTGCTAATAACTGCTTTTGTCTGGCAGCCTCAATCGATGCCTTGGCCGCACGTTGCTCTGGTGCCTGACTTTGGCGGTACCATAAAGGCGTAGTAAAAAAAACCTGACCAGAAACCCAGTCATCGCCCTTGAAAGTGTCACCTGATTCTCTTTGTTGATACGCCAGTTGCACCCCCCAACGCCTAAATCGCAATGATTCAGCGATCGTTAAAGACTCACTGGTACTGTTTAATGCGGCTTGCGCGATACGCACAGAATGGAATTCTCCAAAGTCGCCCGACCAGTCGCTGGCACCCATTGAAGGTATCTCGATAATCGGCACAGTGGCTGTCAGCGCAATCAGTTGCGCGTCGTGCCCAAGCATTTGTGCCGTTAAATTGTTAATCAAACCCGATACACGAGCACGTTCTGCATCGATCTCGGCCAGACGAAAAACGGACGGATTGCCTGCCTCTATCTCGCTTTCCACCACGACAGTCAGTTCGTCGTATTTCTTTAACCGATCACGGGCAAGACTGATCTGCCGATCAATACGAGCATTATGAATCAGATGTTCAAGAACATCTGCAATCAATGACTCGCGCTTCGCCACGGTCATAAAATCGATCACGCTTGACTGCGCCAACGCCTGATCTGCTCTGGCGTTACGGCTTTTAAAATTTGGGAACTCCTGTCGAAAACCAATGCTCTTATTGGTGGGTAAAAACTCATCGAATGAGGGGCTTGAAATTGACAGGTTGTTAATCCCCAAAGACACCACTGGATCAGGCAGCGCCAAGGCACTTCGGCTGCGCTCAAGAAACGCGTGTTTCTCACTTTCGAGCGCAAGCAAAGAGGGATGGTCTTGCAGCAACTCTGCGATCAAATCAATGACACCCCGATTTGATGATTGATTAGTAGCCAACACGTCGGCACTTGAATCAGAGTCGATTAGCGTTGCGTCGAAAGTTTTACCCGCATTGTTCGTTTCGGACCCGGAGAGTTCGGTCCAGCTAACCTCAGCTGCGTTTAACGGCATAGCCCCCACAGCAATAAATACCGCATAAACGGCAAGTAGCACTACCCGCATAAGCAGCGCTAGCCGCCTCATCGCGACCGGAATAACTCTGTACATTAAAATCTCGATTCACACTTGGAATAACAATATCTCCACATCTGTCACGACGAGTAGATCGACCGTAACAATCAGACAGACGGGGTTGTCGGGCGACGCGAAGCCGCCACCTGCCGGGCTTAGACGCCGGCGTCAGGTGCTAACGAGAGGGCGGACGGTAGATAGAGTCCAGGGAAATAAAAAGCAGGCTATTAAAATAGAACGAATGATGTATCTCACTCGTTAGAGCAGCGGTGAGAGTCACCTGTTGCGCAAGCATGTAGACGCTACCCCCACAACTGAACGTGGCACAAAGGCTTTCGCAATCCGCCGCATGCTGGCAATGATGATCAATCGCATTAGATTCGCAATCAGCTTCCCCGTCTTGGCCAGAGACAAGCCCGGATGGTTGCATCTCTTGGAGGTACTCCGCGTGATTCGCACACGGACTCTGTTCATTGCCGTTAGATTCGTCGGCGGCGACCTTATGATGGGCATGTGTGCTGTTACGGGCTTCACTGGCTGCCGCATGCGCCATGTTCGGCAAAAAGAATATCGCTGTCGACGAAAACAACAGAACACATATCATCGCGAGTATGACAAATGGTCCTTTACATTGTTTTTGGCAGTGAATATTTTTCATCAAAAGTCAGGTATTCAGGCTTATCCAAATCAGATAGCTCAGCTGAAGCCAAGCTCCTTCGCATAATCTGTGCCGCCCGATGATAGCACAGGATAAGTGTAGCGCATCAAACGGAACTGGCTTACGAAACATTCATGGCACCATGATGTCTTAAAGTGCCGCGATCACAGCGTTCAAGACATGCTGCTCCAGTGTCGAAGCAGACGTTCCATCGACACTTGGGGGCGGCGGCAATCGGCCGACTGCTCTTGAGACCTTCGAATTCAACTCGCTCTGGTCTTGCCATGAACGTACGTTGAGGCACATTTGTACTATGTCAAGGCTTGACCCAACTGACTTTCTATATAGATTCGTGAAGTCGCGTATACAAAGAAACAAAGGGGCCAAGCCTATTACTTTACTTAGCTACCACTCTCTACATGGCTAATGCGAAGGATAGCTATATAATTTAACAGACCCCCTATAATTAAATATCCCATTCAATGCTTCGCCTCTTAGCAATTCTAGCGGCGACGCTAACGCCGTAATGGTTGTATCCATCAGGGCTTCAAGTTTTATGTCCTATATCAAGAGTTGACTCCCTAAGTATGAGTCGAGTTGCTTTCAGTAAAACGCCTGATTTCTGAAACAACCTCTTCTTCGTGGTCGAATAGAGACAAAATCATATTTTGATACTTCCCCTGGTCTGCCAAGCTTTTCAGTAAGGGGTATACCGGGCGCTCCATCGTCCAGTAATGTGAGTCCAGGAAAACCATAGGACTGGCAATACCGAATGACAAATAGTGGTTTTGCGTGGCATCTTGAAAAATCTCCTGGATAGTACCGGCACTACCGGGAGAAAATATAACACCGCCCTTTGCTATTGCCAGCAAACCATCTTCCCTGACGCTATTGGCAAAATACTTGGCAATCCTGCTGGCAAACGGCGTCGGGGGTTCATGACCATATAACCAGGTCGGTATGCCCACACTTTCGAATTTGGATTGTGGATAGAGCGATTTCACCTCAAAAGCCTTGTCAAGCCACAAGGTATCCTGGTAGCCAGGTGCCTGAGAAAGTAGTTCAATCGCATCTAACATTTCTTGTCCATCACGGCCAGCAAACCAGGCGCCGACATGGGTTGCTTCCATTGCACCGGGCCCACCACCTGAGACCATCAGATAACCAGCTTCCGTGAGCTCCTTGCTGAGACGAGCGACTTTCGTAAACATGGCATCACTACGCATTAAGCCGTGCCCACCCATAATGGCAACTATTCGGGTGCTTTCGTAACCTTCCAGAAAACCATAGAGCGCGTCCGTAACAGAGTGATCATGTAGTCGTCTTGCCAAAGTCTCCTTGATGCTGCCTGCCTCTTTGCCCTTTTCGATATAGTGAGCGTAAACACGATTATCCAGACAGCTTTGGTATGACTCCGGGTTGCCCACCTGGTAGTTATTGTATAGATCATCAGTGGTATATAGCCTGGGTGGAAACATATTGAACGGCACATCCATCTGAGGAAATATATGGCAGTCAGTGCATTGCTGATCATACAACTCCTTTGGGAGCACACATCCCATAAATATACAGTCATTAAACCGAACGTCACCGTTTCCGGGAACGGCGGATAAGTCCAAATTCTGAAATGCACGCTGCTCGATGGTCGGTGTGGACGCAAGCAGCTCACGTAATTCGTGTTCGGTTTCAATCTCAGTGTAATGCACAGATTCGCTGCCTCATTCTTAATCAGGATATGCTATCTAAAACTGCCCGGATATCCAATGTTGAAAACAAAAATAAATACCAGAGCCTACTCAAGGCATGCTTATAGTGATGTCAGAACAACGCCGCACCCAACAAGCCCGGCAACTCCGTGTCTGTCGTCATCGTTCTTCTCGCTCACTACCTCGGCTACAACTGCACGGCTCGCTCTTGCGATTGGTGACTATGCTATATTTCAATTTTCTCCGTAATGAATAACGCCTGACTCTTACAACAATATCCCGACTGGATAATACCAACATGTCCAATAAATGCCGTTTTTATATCGCGCTACTCGCTGCTTTTTTTTGCGAGAATATTATCGCAGACGATAAAAGCGCCATAGAGCAGCTTCATTTACAAGCACTCGTCGGACTCTGGAAAGTGGTTAAGATGGCACCAGGCCAGATAGCATTTGTGGAATTTAAAAACAATGGTGTTACGTCGATCTACCAGCACAAAAAACGAGTCAGCAGCTACACCGGTGATTGCTATCCTCGGTCAGAATTCACAATCAGCATCCCCAGCGAAGGACGCATCCAGATTACCAACCACAGCAACGATAAGATACCTGTTGTTGAATATACGGTGGCGGGAAATAGTTTAACCTGGAAACTCAGAAACGATTCACTTGATATGATTCATGTAAACAAGGCCAATACGGTCCTGGTGCCATGCGATGAAACCAACCTTAAGGAGCACATTCCCGATTCAGTTATTTCCATGCGCAGTCTCGATCCAGATGAAAAAAACAGATCATCGGATGCGAGCTGGTCATCAGAAACAAGTGCTATTGAAGGCACTTGGAGATTAAAAGCACGGAATCGTATTAGCTATATGCTGATCAGTGCATCGGGAGAGATTACGACCATCAGAATCAAAGAATCCATCCATAATCGACCGCAAAAATGCATCGGAAAGAACAAACAAGAAATCATCCAACATGATGGAAATGGACGATATAGGATACTTAAAAAAGGGAACTAGAGGGACGCGGCAATTCTTAAAAAAACAGGGGATCAGTTGATACTGTCTACTGTAAAAGAAGTTAAAAATGATTTTTCAATTGAAGCTTCCCTGGTGCTCACTGCAAGCACTTACCCGAATGATCATACACCCAATTGCCTGCAACCCTGACTAGTAACTTAATCCTATTCAGCAACCTCACGTAGCAATGGAGTAGACCACAGTCTGCGCTGAGTCCGAGTTGCCATGGCGACCCCTTACCGGTTTATTAGGTGGCTTCTCAGCAGACCAGCAGAGTTGCAATAAAAAAAAGCCTGTGCTGGTTCCAGTGCGCCTTGCTGGCGGGGTTACTCGATGATACCTAAGACAGACGTCTTGGTCATACTCTAACGTAGGTTATAACTTCAGAACTTCAGAGTACTTGCACAAACAAATCGTTGGCGTTAGTCATGCCGCATATCCACGACTGGCGTAAATTCGGGTCACCTACACCGTCATGATGCGAGTCTCATCGCGGGTTCAGCGGCAATAGCAGGAATAGATTTCGGCCAGGTAAAAGTAAACGTGGACCCCTTACCGATGGCAGATGACACTTGTACCTGTCCGCCATAAGTCTCAACTGTTTTTTTAACTATCGCCAGTCCTACACCTGTACTATCAACATTTCGATTGGTTTCCAACACTTTGAACACTTCAAATATGCTGTCGTGAAATTTCGGATCAATCCCGGGGCCTGTATCGCAAACCGAAAATCGGAGATGACCCGGGAAGTCTTCGACTTCTATACGGACGATGGAATCTTCTGGATGCGGATGATATTTAATGGCGTTACTAATTAAATTTCCCAATACCTGTTTTAGCGAAAGTTGGCAAGTATGCAGAACTGGCAGTTGTTTTTCATAGGTAATCTGCTGACTGGACAGTTGTAAATCTTCCATTATCACGGATAGCAACTCGGCAATGTCTACATACTCTATCCTGGAAGTGCGATTGCCGACCGCCGAATAACTCAACACGCCATCAATCAATTGGGCCATTCGGTCTACCTGAGTCCTGATTCGGCCCAGGTTTTCGCCAATCTCTGCTTTTATCGATTGCTCATTTGATGCCACCTGTAAATCTTCATCAATAAACTCGATCAAGTACCGAATACCAACGAGCGGGGATTTTAGATCATGAGAGGCAACATACGCAAAATTCTGAAGTTCGACGTTACTTTGTTTCAATGCTAAAGACTTAGTCTTCAACTGATCCGATGCCGTAGCTAAATCATCCGCTAACAACATGATCCGTCGATTGAATCGGGTCATCAACAAGAAAAAAAGCAGAAACATCGCATCAACTACCAAGCCCCCAAGCAGTATAAACAAAGATTCATTAGATGCGGTATTTGAATAAAAGCGGTCAGATGGCCACGCTTCAACCAGCCATTGCCGTCCATACAGACTCAATAATACTTGCTTCGCAGCGAATTCAGAATTTGATGACTCTTTAGTATTACCCCATTCAGAATACAGCTCCTTGCCGTCGTCTGTAATTCGAATACCTATATCACGACTATCCTTATCAAGCACACCCCCTATCAATTCAGACATGATGAAAGGTGCATAGACCCAATGGGAGAACGCATTTTGACGCTCTATGGCATTGCTCACATCCTGAGATTTGTAGACTGGCGTGTAGAACAGAAATCCAGGTGTCTTCTGCTTGTCCTGCACTAAAACGATGGGTGCAGTAATAATCGCATTGCCGGAACGACGAGATAGATTAGCGCCGTCACGCCTATTCTTCTCGAATGCCACGTCCAAACCAAGTGCCGCTCGGTTCTCTTCTATTGGCTCAATTTGAGTAATAACTAATGATTCAACTCCGTCATGCGAGGGATGTACGTCGAACCCCGGCACATCCCGCCTGATGTCGCGAGTGTAAGCTTCTACCGCACTGGCATCTTTAGGGACTATTAACCCAATCCCGCTTATTCCCGGGTAACGCGCACTTATATCAAGTGCAGCGGCATATCGCTGCCATTCGGATCGAGTGACAAAACGGTCAAGCGTTCGACTAACCGCCACCCCGCTCCACAAGGCATCCTCGTATTTTTGGAGTCTTTCAGTCAACAACTCAACGACCTGGCCATGCTGCTGATCGAAATTATTTTCTACTTTAGTGGCATGAGCGCTCGATGAAAAATACCAGGCAGCTATCGTCACAATCAGCGATCCCAGAAGAATAAGCCAATGAAACCAGTTAATAGCGGTAGTGCCGTGAAACTGGTTTTGCTCAGCGCTCAACGAATCCAAAGATTTTTCAATGACCGTTGCATTTTCAGTGAGCTCATCGGCCTGATCACCAACAGGGTTAGTAGCACAGCTGTCATTTGCAGCAACATTCAAATTTGAGTGGGTTTCCATCGGAATCTATTTGAGCAGCAGTGACAAGTGTCACCTAATAGTTCTATTGGCATTGTCGGGCTCTACCTGAACCTCATCACAACTCGTTTTGTAGAATTGATCTCAGTAATTCAATTACGGGCGTGTTTTTCAATCTGTATTGATACTCAAGCAGGACTAGACCACGGTCTATGCAACGCTACGTAGTGAGTCCCATGACTTCCAAGGCGGGGACGACGAATCTTTAAACGATTCATTTTCAGAGACTTATTTTGGCAATCCAAAAGCAGCCAAAATTCTCGTCAGATTCAGTCTCTGGAAGTGCACTTCTAGGCATGCGTTTTAAGTTTAGCTGGATCATAGATTGGCATAGCAACCACTTTGGCTGTCGTGTTGATGTCAGCGCTCACCACACTCAGCTCAGTACCCACTACGGCAGCAGCAGGTAAAACATGGGCCAGAGCCAACGATTTATTCAAACGGTGTGAGTAACAGGGACTATTGATGATCCCCACTTCAGCACCATTCAATTGCAACGCCTCGGCGCCATTGACCATATCCACGTGCTTAATATCGAGGCACACGTTGACTATCTTATTCTGTCCTTTGGCTTTCATTAGTGCATCATGCCCACGATACCCTGCCTTAGTTTTTTCCACCGTAAAACCCAAGCCGACTTCCCACGGAGTGTGCTCAGTTGTCATGTCATAACCGTAAAACAACAGCCCGGCTTCTATTCGGACCTTATCAAGGGCTGTAAACGAACAAGGCATTACACCGGCAGCTACAAGCTGATCCCAGATATCAGCCACTACTTCAGCTTCGGCAAATATTTCATAGCCGCGCTCGCCAGAGTAACCCGTTCGCGACAACCGGCAGTGATGCCCAAACAATGTTGCTGCGGTATGATCAAAATAAGCTAAGCTCGCCAGAGATTCATCACAGTGGGGATTAAGCACATCCAATGCAGTTGGTCCTTGTACTGAAATGTTATGTAGAGAGTCTGTAAACTCTACAGTCACCTCTTTGCCACTGGCAGATTCTTCAAGCAATGCCATCGCGCCGCCTGAACCATGGACAATCATCCATTCATCGTTACCATTGTTCGATACAATTGCATCATCAGCCATAGTGCCCTGTTCAGTAAGCACACTGAGGTACGCAGACTGACCTGATGCAATAGCGTTCATATCACGGGTGGTAAGATGCCCGAGCACGGCTGCCGCATCGTTGCCTCGCACAAATACTTTTTTAAGAGGCGACATATCAAACATGCCACACGACTCACGAATCGCATCGTGCTCATCATTGGGGTTGGTATGGTAGGTCCATGCGGTGCCCATACCATTCCAGTCTTCAAGGCCTGACCCAAGTGCAGTGTGTCGGGACGCAAGCGCAGATGTGCGGCTAAGTTCTTCTGTCATGTGATTCTCCGGGTGTTCGTTCAATTAGTACCAGGCATCAACGAGTTCAGATTTACGCGATGCTACAAATTCTTCAAGCTCGTGTTGTATGGTTTCGTCTAAAGCGGGTTGTTGATAGTTGGCTAGCATGTCTTGCCATACTTTAGTGGCGCGTACTGACGAGTCTTGTGACCCCTCTTCAGCCCATCGTTCATAGGGGCCTGTATCTGGTAATAACGACTCGTAATTTGCGTTTGCATAATGAGCCATTGTATGACTAGTGGTTAAAAAGTTCTGGCCGGGGCCTGCCTCTAGATAACTCTCTTTTGTTAGTGTCTCCGAACTCACTTCCATGCCTTGCAACATGCGTAGCATCGCACCGCAGTTATCAAGGTCCAATACAAACTTTTCATAAGACATAGTCAAGCCACCCTCAAGCCATCCGGCTGCATGCCAAATTTGATGCGCACCAGAGAGCATAGTTGCCCACATAGCATTGGTACTGTCCGTCATTGCCTGACCGTCTGCAGCATTCGATGCGCTTACTTGCCCTCCCCCCGAACGCACAGGCACACCCAACCGATAACCCAGTTGAGATAACGCCATAGTGACCAGATTCGCCTCTGGTGTGCCAAAGGTAAGAGAACCACTTCGTAGATTCATTGTTGAATGGAAGCTTCCCATTACTACTGGACAACCTGGATTCACTAACTGCGTTAATGCAATGCCGGTCATCGCCTCTGCCAGTGTTTGCGCCGTAATTGCAGCGGGTGAGACGGGCCCCATAGCACCACCAAAGATTGCCGGGGAAACACAAACACACTGCCCCGCCATCGCATATTCACGCAATGAGGTCGACATGGTTCCATCAAATACAAAAGGTGAGTTAATATTGATATTCGCCTGCATCACCGCCTGCTGTTTCATGAAGTCATCACCAAAAACGATCTGCGCCATTTTGATCGAATCCTTTGCACCGGCAAGCGATGTAACAGCTCCCATAAACGGTTTATCTGATAGCGTCAGATGGGCAAGCACCATATCCAGGTGCCGTTTATTTACCGGCACATCCATTGGCTCAACGATTGTGCCGCCAGAGTGATGGAGGTAGGGCGTGGTGTAGCTCAGTTTTACAAAATTACGAAAATCTTGAATAGTGGCATAACGCCTGCCATGATCCAGATCGGTGACAAACGGAGATCCGTAGCCGGGCATTAAAACCAGATGATCACCACCCAGTTGGATCGTGTGTTTCGCATTACGGCTGTACAGTGAAAAAGTATCCGGTGCTGTTGAACATAGCGCTCTCGCATGTCCCACATCAAAACTAACGCGCGTCCCGCATACCTTTGCGCCAGCATCACGAAACAATGCCAGCGCCTCATCGTCATCAGGAAACTCCATCCCGATATTTTCTAACAACCACTCTGCTTGTTGCTCTAATTGCTCAAGTTGCGCTTCAGAACACAATTGATAGCGACCGACTCCACGACGCTGCCATGCCTCTGCAGAGTGACTATGGCCACGCTTACTCCCCGCACGGGGTTGCCTTCTGCGCTTGACTCTTTGAACCCCCGGCTTTCGGGCAGCGGCACCCGCCATTGTCGAGTTGATTGTATTATCTGAACATATTGATTCCATGGTTCAAGCGCGCCTGTTTCTGAGCATTGAGCATCTCACTCTAAGCAGCGGTAGACCATCGAATTATATTGACCAGTGCGTTCAAAAGGTTTAAACGTACGCTATGCGATCACACCACTATGATGCACTTCGTCTCTTTGTTGCCGTAGCACACCACCAAAGCCTGTCCGCCGCTGCGGAGCACCTGCATCTCACCAAAGGTGCTTTGAGCCATCAAATCAAGCGTCTTGAAGATGCACTGGGATTTCGCGTCTTTGACCGACACGCCCGGGGAATAACACTTTCCCCGAAAGGGCGCGAATTGTTTGAAGTGGCCGAACAGTCCTTTAGTCAACTAGACCGCGCCATTGATAAAATTACAGACGATGTCGGCCAGACATTGACGATTGGTGTTACTACTTATTTTGCTTCCCGCTGGCTATCTCCAAGGCTAACCGGGTTCATGCAAGCACATCCAGACATCCGTTTGCGTATTCAACCGATGATCGATCTACTCAATTTCGCCGGGGAAGAAGTTGATTTAGGCATCCGCTGGGGAAACGGCGACTGGAACGACTGCACGGTCATTCCATTGATGAACTGCCCCGCCTGGCCCACCGGTAACGAACAGGCCTATGAATTAATAAAAAAGGTAGGGATAGAACGTGCACTGACCAAACTAACGCTACTGCGTGACAGAGAAGACAGTACTGCCTGGTCAGAATGGTTTGCACTATCGGGCCTGACGCCCGAAAATCGCTCAGACACGTTAATCATTCCAGACCCAAACGTGCGCGTACAAGCGGTGCTTGATGGCCAGGGCATTGCTTTGAACGATGCCCTGGTTAACACTGAGATAAAAAGCAACAACCTCTACAGGCTCAGTGAGCTAGAGCTATCCAACTATGGCTATCACTTAGCGTACGTCGGCAGCGCACTGGAGAACACCGCAGTTCAGCTCTTTATTGATTGGATTACCAAGGTTGCTAATGAGTAGACCAATTGATGTGATAGAGAAACTTAGAGAGAACCCTAAAGGGGGTCAATTCTTGATATTTCATATTAACACTGGTGTTGCATAAAATTTCGAGCCCAGAGACTTCTAGAGCGGTATAAAAGGCGTTACACGGAATTTTTTACTGAATTGAGCCGAGTTATTCTAAGTGATATTCAGAAAAAAATAGTACAACACCTTAGATGCTGAGCTAGTGCCCTGATAGCTGTACACCCTGTGGGATTCCAGGAGTCAAGCCTTATGTCAAGACTTGACTCCCATTACTTCACTCTCCACACTTTATTTAGCTTTAAGTGACACTGATCTAGCTCATACTACTCAACGACTGTGCGCAGTAATACAAGATTATCTAGGACCAGGTTCGAAGACCAGATAAACTGTGCATCCGCCTCTGGGGCGTCAAACACATCCACAAAATTAGTAAAGGCTTTTTTGTTGTTAACGCCGACTGTTTCATTGGAATAGGTCGTTGCAAATGGCCAGTTGTTGTCATCGAATGCAGGTGACATCCAATCTTCAGGGATTGCCCAGTGTGCTCCATAAAAACCAGTAGCGTCATCGACTCCTGATTCATCACACGCTGAACTGTCACGCGTCTGGTTTATCACCACGAGGCAATTCTGATCATTGAGTGGCGCTGTATAGAACGTCTGTGCCCGCCAGCTGCCATCTGTAATTGCTACTGTTTTACCCTGGGTATCCTGCAGATGCGCCACAAACCCACCATCACCGGGGTGAAAGGACTTGCCTCGATTATTTTCCGATCCCAGCCCTAGATTCTCTTCCCAGTCCACCATCATGACAGCGACACTCAAAGGGCGCTCGGCACTGAAGCGCACAACGTTAGAATTAAAGGGGGTAAACGGTACAGGGTCTACCGCGAGAAGCCTGCCATTAATATAGAGTTCGAAATAGTTATCGGCGAACAGATAGAAGATAAACTCCTCACTGCCTCCTGCATCCATTAGGGGAACACTCGCGATGTCCAGTTCAGCCAGCGACGACAATGTTTCCCCACCGCAGCCGTTGAAAAGATCGGTTGCCTTCACGGCTGTTTCGAAGTGTGTTACGGCCGGCACTGTCCACACGCTGCCATCTTTCGAGGAAATTTCACCAACTGCGCTGACCCGTGATCGATCCCCGCAATCGACAAGACCGGGATTAGTCACAGTGGCAAGCCCTGTTGTAAAAACCGCGTCCTGCGCAAACAGACTGGAGGCACAGGTGCAAAGCAATCCTGCCAATAGCGTTTTTGAGTTCATGATATTAATTCCTATGTGTTAACGAGCTGATCAATCCACCCATACTATTGATGTGGCTTTCTGACCTTGATCCTTTTTCCACGAAGTACCCATCGGTGCAGTTGAGTGGAATAACCGTTGTTAACGCCGCCGCGATAGAGCCTGGCAACAATCAGTACTCCGGTCAATGTCAGCCTAATGCTTATAGGCTGGTTCAAAATATCGCCGCGTCGTTAAGTCCATGTAATGGATTGAGTGTAGCTATTCTGAATAAAACCCAACAGTACCGGTTGGCTCATTCTGCCAATGTTTGCCATGTCGACTGACACCTGCCAGCTGGCACTTGCGGCAAGCGCCAATAACGGTGAAAATCCGATAGTGACTCACCGTAAATATCAATTCTGGAATGACATCGCTATATCGTGGTGGGTTGCCTTGGGCGTTAGTGCCGCAGGTATCTATGACTTTTACAGAGGCCAACCTCCATCAGGGGTCATAGATCTCGGTACCGGGCCAGACCTGGCGGCCTTCCTCACAGCTTGCGTAGCGACAGCCGCGTTGGCCACACTCGCTGATCGCACTGCCCCCGATCGTCGCAACAGCATTCGTCGTTGTCTACTGTTTGTCAGTGTGATCCCATCGTTAATCGCAGATCCTACTTACAGCTGTTTGCTCATTGCGATTTCGTTAATGGATGTGCGCAGAAGAGACGACAGGTTGATTCGAACGATCCTCACCTCGGGAATTCTGTTAACCGTTGCTGTACTGCTGTTGACAGAAGATACTCCAAGAATCACTGCTGAAATCGAAGCGATGATTGGTATTGGCATAGCTTTCTTGATTATTACGATGCTCGGTGATAAGTTTCGCCAACTCGACCAAGGGCATGCCATTCGTACCGAGTTGGCCCGGGTTAACGAGCGCATGCGCTTGGCTGAGGAACTGCACGACAGTGTCGGTCACCATCTATTGGCCGCGTCTGTTCAACTGCAGAAAGCCACAGCGTTACGCACGAGAGATTCCCATGGATCCTACCAATCAGTAAGTCTGGCGCAGCAGGCGATTTCTGAATCTATCGCTGATACGCGACTCATTGTTGATGCCACACGTGCCAATGAGCCGCTGTTCGATATTGAATCTTCCATACGTGGCATGATTTGTCGAATCTCTTCAGATGACCTCCACGTCACTATTAAAATTCAGGGGGATCTCAGTGTCCTTGATCAAACCACTCAGCTTACAATCTACAGAGTTGTTCAGGAAGCGTTCTCCAACCTGGTGCGTCACTCTGATGCGACGCGAGCAGAGGTAACATGCACCGTTACTGATAAATTAACGACACTGCACGTTGGTGATGACGGCCGCGGGTTTGTTCATCGGGACATTAACTCTACTGGTGGACTGCGCAATATCGCCCGTCGGATCGAAGACCTGGGTGGAAAACTACGTGTCGATTCGACTCCCGGGGCCACATCAATTAATTTTGAGATACCACGATGAACCGACCCATTCAGGTGCTTGTCGTTGAAGACCAATGGATGATTCGCGATGGCCTTGCTACGCTTGCCGGAATAAGTGATGACATCGAGGTCGTGGCAACAGGCGCAGATGGTCACGATGCAATTAAACTTGCTGAGGAATATCGCCCGAACGTCATTCTGATGGATATCAAAATGCCGGGTATGAACGGCATTGATGCGACACGCGAAATTACACAGCGGCATCCAGACATCAGTGTGCTCGTGCTAACCACTTTTGAAAAGGATGATCTAATCCGATCAGCGCTTGAGGCTGGCGCAATTGGTTACCTGACGAAAGACATCACCGCTGAAGATCTGTCACAGGCCATTCGATCAGCAAGAACCGGCATCGTGCAGCTCACACAACGCGTCGCGGCATCCCTGCTCCCGTTGGCCAGAGCAATGCCTGACGATAGCTCGGTGCAGTGGCTTGTGGATCAGCTCACACCACGAGAGCGCGATGTTCTGAGGCTTTTGGCGACAGGTGCGACCAATCCGCAAATTGGTCGCGAACTACACCTCAGCACCGGAACGGTGAAGAATCATGTGTCCTCTATTCTGAGCCAACTAAAGATCTCTGATCGCACACAAGCCGCAGTGCTCGCTAGCAACTGCAACGTATAGCCAAATTTATAAGACTAGCAGTTCCGGTAACATTTATGAGTAGTTTGCTGTAGGACGTAACCGTTGTGGCAACACCTCGAAATCAACAAATCTCCCTTGATGACACACCGTTCTTTCACATAGTTTCCCGGTGTACCCGCCAAACATTTCTTTGTGGCTTTGACCGATTCTCTAACCGCAGCTAGGAACATCGTCGCAAACAGATACAAGACGACATGTTTCGCCTTGGGTCTGAATTCTCTATCGAGATCGTTGCGTTTTGTGTGATGCCTGGTCACTTACAACTTGTCCTGCATGCTTGAAGAGACGAATGCTTAGCCGACTCTCCAGAACCCATCGTGTAACGGGCACATCACCTTATTGCTGGTTCTGATGTCACTCAACGATACTTATGAAATGAACGCATCGAACCCTGGGAACGCGGCCAACTTGATCGCTTTGTCGGCACCTGCGCAAGCGACTCTATGTTATTGGTCGGTTCATGAAATTCCTTGATGAGGGTGTTGCGCGTCGAGCCAACAAAGAAGAGAACTGTACCGGCACTTCTGGAAGGCCCGATTCAAGTCACAGGCTCATTCTTAATGAGCAGGCTGTTCTTAGTGCCATAGCCTATGTTGATCTTAACTGCATTAGAGCTGCTATGGCCACCACTCCCCAAACAACCAAAGCACACCAGCATTCCACTGCGTATCATCCACTGGAAAAACAAAACTAACGGCAAAACAGAAATCGGTCCGGATGGAGTTTTCCTACCAAAATGACTGATGCCTTTCGTTGGCAACCTTCGTCAATCTATACCTCCCGGACTGGCTTTCAATCTGGTCGATTATTTTCAGCTTGTAGATTGGACTGGCAGAGCGATACGAAGAAAACAAAGCGGACAACCCTATCTTATTTCATTGTGTAGTTTTCACTTCCCCTATAACTGATGCGCAGGACAGAAAAATATTTTAATAGGCTTAACCGCTTATAGTTTTTATCCTGCCTGTCTTGATAGATGTTTAGCACTAGCTACTGATCAAGATAAATACTATCCGTCTATTTTCAAAATTACTTGCGATCCATTTCATTTTTTTTGCTTACTACGATGGGTGTCCGGTTATTTTTTTACACGTAAAGTCTAGTGATTAACTCCCATAGATCACGCACATAATTAAGTGAGTTAACTACAAAACAAAGTGCTTTATGTTCTTGGAAAAAACCCTGATGGTATTCTTAACATTCGATAAAAACGCTTACCATCTACGCAGACAGACTCAGTACACCAGACACCTCGTGCACTACATGACAAAGGATAAAGAGGCCTGACTTAGGAAGATTAACTATCACTGCAAAAAAGTCGCTGCAGCGCTGAATTAAAGAGACTATAAAAAGCCTATAAAGGGAAGCGTCGAATAAAGTGGCTTGTGTTTTCGTCTGTTTTTTCTTTTAATATATTACGCCAATTTAACTGCGTGACCTTGTTTGCATTGATATAATTTTTGCTCGGGTTAGGGTCACCCCAGTGATAGCATACCTCTAAGGACGAGCCTCACATTCCACTTACTTCCTATGACACCCACGCACGCGTGTTTTGCATAGTTTGAAGCAGATTTAAAAGCCAGAGCCATTGCTGGTACAACACAAACTACGGGACAGCAACTTTTTAATGAGACTCACTATTCAGAAAACCAGGTTTATCCAGACAGTCTTACTGATCTGTTCACTCTATTCCGTACAGACTTTGGTACAAGCCGCGCCAACTCAAAAAGATGCTCTGTATTTACATTATGACGTAGCGCCCGACTTCGACGATATTCACGCTATTGTCGCAGGAAAACAATTAGCAGACCGGCAAGGTGTAACACCCATAGCCATAGTTGGCACACACTCACACCTAAGCACCCCTAACCATCTGCCGTATCGAGAGCCTGCGGCTATAGCCATCGCCGACAGAATGTATGGAAGAGGTAACTACAGAGAGATTGGATATGACCACGCCAGTCATTTTGCAGAAGTCGCAGCAGAGTGGGATGCTGTTATAAGCAACGGCGGCACTGTTTATATCGCGGAAGGCGGGCCTTCTGACTTTACTTATGGCGTACTTAGGGCCATGAATGAAGATACCAGCAAGGTAATGGTTGTGCAGCACAGCGGGTGGAATGAAAGAAGAACCAATGACAGTTCATTGGATTTTGTTCGGTCCCGAACGAACTACGTAAAGATTAACGACGGCAACAATGAGAATGCAACTGCTGATCTAAACGTGAATAGCTCAGCAGCCAACAGGAAGATAATGACCGACTCCAGTGCCGACTGGAATCTGGGCTTTGAGCTGTACAACGATCTGGTGGATTTCTCCGACACGGTTGAACTGTTACATATCTTTGATGTACCCAAGTCTACTGTCTCTAACATAGCTTCCTTTGCAAATTATGTCAGCGGCGGCGCACCGTCATCACAAGCGGTTGATACTTTTCCAACAGCTGGCAACGTCATCATTATCGAGGCCGAGTCATTCATATCAAAGTTTGATGGCACTGCAGATAAAGCGTGGGAAATAAAATCGATCAACGGTGAAACAGGCGTCCAACTACTACCAGACACACGCACAACTGAAAGCGACAATCTAATTGCCGGCGTTAACTTCTGGAACTTTCCAAACAATACGACACCATTTACGCAGTACCGTGTGAATGTTGAAGTCGCTGGTGAATATTTGGTAGAAATGAGAGCCTACTCCACCGGCTCTGAAGACAATGGCACTCACTTTGGTGTTAATGGCAACTGGCTTATTGACAGGCTTCAGTGGTGTACAGGCAAAAACCAATGGACCTATACATCCGCCATTAGACTGAATAACAACCATTGTGGCGTTCAAGGTAGTGCCAAGGTAACACTCACTGCTGGCCAAAATGAGTTTATGCTCGGCGCAAGAGAAGACGGGGTGTTCATCGATAAAATTCGACTCACCAAAAATGGTTCGATCGGTGATAGCAGAAGCTCGAATAACACGGACAACTCAGATAATTCAGTCGATTCTGCAGACATAGTAACCAATGAGACAACAGAAGAAGAAGCGCCCAGCACCCCGATTGATTTTGTCGTGAACATTTCCACTCCGGTATCCGCCGAAACCTGTGAGGTATTCGGCTCCGAACGAAACGTGCCGGGCAAGTTCATTGAGCAGTGTGGTGATCAGGCTATGCAATGTTTCAACGTCGGCGAAAAAAGATGGACATGCACAACACAGGACAATGCGTTGGTTGATACAGTTGCAGCGATTAATGTAGTCGGGTCAGATAATCGCTCAGACGCACACTGTAGCGTGAGCGGGAACTCACTAAATGAAGCAAATCTAAATTACACACAATCGTGTTCTCGACCTCGAGTTGATTGCGACAAGGTGGCAGGACTATGGATATGTGCGTCATACAGCAATCCAACAGGAGTCACTGAAACAGGCGAACATACAACCGTCGAACAGACACCCGACACGTCAAGCTCTGTAAGCAACATTACTCCGGTTGCAATTCAAGAGGCTGTAACGCCAACACTTGCCCTTGCAACAACCACCTTACCAACAGTTGATAACCGATCCGACGCACAGTGTAGCGTTAGTGGAAGCTCACTGAACGAAGCGAAAACCAAATACGCACAATCGTGCTCGCGACCACGTATTGATTGCGACAATGTCGCCGGCGCGTGGTTCTGTGCATCCTATAATAACCCAAGAGGAGTCACCCAGTGAGGGTGACTCTCACGGGTATCTGCCAACACGGACAATATCAACTAACCATTCGGGCGTTTTACAGCAAAAACTCACACCATGGCTAATGCAAAGCGAACACCCTAAAGCTCAACTCAATGGCGGGTAATATTTTCTCGCCAAGTGCTTACTTTTACCCTAGTGTTGCATAAAATTTCGAGTCCAGGAGCTTATAGAGCTGTATATAAGGCGCTGCACGGAATTTTTGCTGAA
>JAVCKV010122016.1:0-19467 GCA_032274145.1 Herpochondria borealis | reverse complement strand
CCGTGTGTGGAACCAACAAGTGCATCACCAAACCGGAAGCAACTTTTTCGTTTCCGGACCAGCCCTCAGTTCTGTGTGATGCCCTTCAAGAAGCTGGATACGCTGGTGTGGTGCCTCTGACTCAATGCCCCATTTTGCCACAGCTTGTCAAAGGCCCCTGTGGTTGTCAAGATCATGCGACACCCGCCGCGGCCCACTTTTTCCCTCCCACACAACCACCGGACTACAACATGAAGCTCTTGAATGCAAGTGATGCGACGCCACTTATTGCAGGCATGATCTTTCTCGGTGTCTTCTTCTTGGCCATGGTTCCACTAAGCATTTGCGGCTGGACAAAATACAAGGGTGGTGCTGGATCGACCAAGGAAGCCCCTGAAATTGTGAATGCCACTGATCATGATGATACTTCCAAACCATCCGTCATGGTTTCAGACACCAATTCTATATCGTAAACTTCTCGAAACTCAGAGACTGGATGATGTTACATGTATATAAGTTCTAGCAGACTTTTTAAATAGTGACCTTCAGGCAGTCAAAAGCACCGACAACCGAAGTCAAGAACCATTCATCAGATACAAGTAACCGACTGTACCGGTACAGTACTACCGGCACTGTATATCGTCTCCTGGTGCTCAGGACCAAAAGTGATCCAAAACTCTTGCGTGTTTTTTGCATCTCATTGACATTATTTTTAACTATCACCCGCGTTTGTGTGTTCCATTATTTGGAACGACAACAGCCACAGCAAGTGCGCCACCAAGCAAGCTGGATACACCGTTTCCCAACGACAACCCACAATTCCGTGTGGTTTCTTTTTAGGCCGCTCGCTGGATACGCAGGATTGATTCGTTCTTCTCTTCCAATGTATATCGTTTGCCAGCTTTGGTCAACGAAATTTGCGGCTGTCAAGATGACCATGCCGTCGTGAAAAAATGTCATCGACTGTGCCGGCACCAGCACGGTGTATGGTTTTGTGAAGAGGAATCTATTCTACTGTACTACACTTGTAGAGCGATCTTGTAGACATTGAAATCCCACTATTACATTATTAGAAGGAAAGGACGCGGCGTCGTCTCAAATAGATTGAGAATGTTATACCAAAGCCCTCTGAAACGTTACAGCGCAGGAAGCCAGCAAAGTTAGTCGTGGGTCATAATAGCTGCTCTAGAGAGTCATCACAAACTCCTCTAATGCCTTTTACAACTCGCTGGTGTCGCGCCAAATGGCCAACTTGAACTACATGTACCATGGGAGACATCAGATCACGACCTTCAGTCCATGCCAAATTCCACTGCATATAATTGAAATTAGAGCGAAGCACATGAAAAGACATTCTTGCACCCTTACACATAAAAAAGCAAGACTACAAGCAAGAAGTTCAACAACATAGCATTTAGTCGCAAGTCATAGAATCTCAACAAAGCCAGCATAGCATAGAGTTGTAAGTCATCGAATCTCGATGAAAGCAGCAAAGCAAGGGTCTGGAGAGTCATCACGATCTGCCATTTTGAATCGAATCATCAAATTCTTGCACCAAAGGACACGTCCGATAAGCAGCAGGGAGAGCGTAGCAGTGTCAAAATAGAGCACCACAGTCTCTAGCATCAACCCACAAGAATCGAATTGTGCCGCACCATACAAGAACAAAGGAGGATGAAAGCTGACGATCTCAGTTCAGTGACTCGGTCGCACCATGACTTCAGCAGCTCGTTCAAGGAAGATGAGGACCGAACATTGGGAGAAGGCACAGCTGCCGCTCCTCCCGTACAAGGACGGGACAAGGAGAAACTTGAGCTTCTCGAGGCATACCAGCGCGTTGTTCAAACACAGGAGTCGCAAGTTGTGTTCGTGCACGGCACTTCTGGTCAGGGAAAGACATCGTTGATTGACACCCTCCGGGAACCAGTATGTGAAAGCAACGGCCACTTTTGCGCAGGAAAATTCTTTCAAGATCCAGGAATCCAAGAGCCATTTTCAGCCATCACTTCAGCCTTCTCTGACCTCTGTGATCTCGTGGTCCAGTCACCTGATTTCGATGATAAATCAAGAGCTAGAATTCGAAAGTGTCTGGGTCAGGTTGGCCGCCTACTATCACGATCCATCAATCTGTCACCTTTCTTCCTCGGCGATTCAGCGGACTTGCTTTTCGATAGTGTCAGTCGGGAGAAGACTGTCACATTCGCCAATTCAGAGCAGCCTGCAAATCGTTTCTTGTAGCCATGGCATCGAAGAAGAATCCGGTTGTCCTCTTCCTTGACGATATCCAATGGATCGATGATGGCTCCAAGAAGCTAGTGGAGATCATGACTGATGATGATATCAAGAATGTCTTGTTCATACTTTCCTATCGCGACGAGGAATCATCTGCTGTGGAAGGTATTCTAGAATCCGCTCGAAAGAAGACAGGAATCACTGATATCCAGTTGTCCAACCTCGACTTGCCAAGTGTGCACCAAATTCTTGCTTGGCACCTTGGATCAAGCAATATCAACAAGTTGGCCGAGTTGGCCGAGTTGACTTTACAGAGAACGGGTGGCAATCCATTCTTCATCTCGCTATTCCTGGAAACATTGGAGATAGAAGGACTGCTTCTGATGGACGAAACTTGTCCCACATTTGATGTAAACGAGATCCGAAGCTCAATCATGGTTGTCGACAGCATTGCGGATTGCTTGGCACAGAAAGTAAACCGTCTGACACCTGACGTAAAGGATGTTCTCGCAATTGCATCACTGATTGGGTACTCCTTCGACGAAGAGGTGCTCTTTGAGATGCCCTGCATCGTCAAGATCACGACAACGAATGCTGAGAAACGTGAACACGTGATTGCTTCATTGGCACTCGCTGTATACGAAGGATTTATTGAAAGAGTTAGAGGCGGATACCAGTTCGCGCACGATAAAGTGCAAAGTGCTTTCCAGGGTCTTATGGACGAACCCACCAAAGAGCACTTTCATCTTCTCATTGGAGAGGTCTATCTAACACACAATGCCGCCGGTTCGATCTACAATGCCGCTGTACACTTGAATGTTGCCCCAGGATTCCTCAGCACCAAAGAACAATATATTCTTCTCGCCCGTACAAACCTTGGTGCCTCACAGTACTGCAAGCGATTGTCTGCCTTTGACAGGGCAGTATCACTCTTACACAAGGGCTTGGAACTGCTGGACTTGCTCAACAAGAAATGGTCCGGCGATTGTTTTGAGTTGTCTTTGCAGCTAACAGAGGCCCTGGCGCGAATGGCGTTCCTGGTTGGAGATTATGACACGTGTTTTGGTTCCACAGGAGAAGCCATGCTTCACATAAAGACGAAGAAGCAAAAGGTTATCATGTTGCTTATCAATGTCGAGTGTCGAATGGCCAACAATGATATAGAAGGGTCCATCAAAACCTCAACTGAGGCTCTCGGTGAGCTGGGAATCAAGTTTCCCAGGAAGGCAACTATGCGCCACGTTGTTTTCAAGTTTGCGAAGCTCAAGGTTGTTATGGCTGGCATGACGGACGGGGAAATACTAAGCCTTCCAAATGTCGAAGACGAATCGTGGGCAGTTGCCATTCGATTGCTCATATATCTTGCGCCTTACGCTAGTATGATCAACAAAATTGCGACCGCACGTTATGCAGCGCTGCTTGCTATGGATTTGACGTTACGGCACGGACTGTCAGCGTACGCGGCACCTGCTCTTTCTCTTTTCGCGATCGCGCTCCGCCAGCGGGGTCACTTTGAGCGCGCCTACAAATTGGGGAAGCTGGCACTGAACCTAATGGAACAGTGCCCATCTCGAGAAGGAGATTCTCCAACAATTGGCCTTGTGAACACATTGCTGCTCCATTGGAAAGAACCAATCCATGTTCTTCGCGGTCCTCTTGTCACCGCTGCTGCTGCTGGATTTGAACACGGGCATGTTATGCATCCGATTTACTGCATCGCCCAAGGGATGCGTATGGACATGGTCAGTGGGGTTCATCTGGGGGTGTTAGAGCGATCCCTCCAATGCCAATACAGGCATTTGAATGATTCAAACCACGGCGCCGAGCTTCTGGCCTGGCTAGAGCCAAGCATGCAATACGTTACCAACCATCGCAGCACTTGTACAGACTGGAGTCAGCTGTCCACCATGTCAGGTGATTACATGTCGGAAGCTAGTGAATCGAACACTTATCTTTTTGTGGTAGCAAGTACTCTAGGTTTGAAGGCTCGACTTGCGGGTGTATTTGGGTATCACGACATCGCTCGGGAGGTATTTCGGGAACTTGAGCCTCTCGCGCACCTTCTTCGCGGGACCTTTGTTTTCAATACTCTATGTTGGCACGCATGTGACTCGTATTACGAGGGCTTTGTCGCTGACGGTGATCGGAAGCACTTGAGAAAGGCTCGAAAGTACAAGAAACATCTTGAACGAGCCGATGTGCTGGGGCCAAATGCATCTGCATACCTGAGGCATCTTAAGCTGAAGGAAACATTCATGCAACGACGACCAAGAAGGTACGCCGACCCATTGCACAACGACAACGCTCTGGGTCTTCTCGATCGCGAGGTGAATGAGATTTTGCTGTTAGATAAGTCTTGCACACCCTGCTTCGTGGTCGCTCGTGCCTATGTAGACGCGGGCTCTATTGCTGAGAGGATGGGCCGATACGATGCAGCAGGGCAATACTTCGAGCGAGCGAGGGAGGTGTACAGTGAGAAATGGGGAGCTCTTGCTCTTGCAGCATGGGTAGAGGAGAAATACGAAGCACTCCGAGGACAACTACCACAGAAGAGTGCGTTCAACACACAAGACTTGTTGGTTGGCGGCATAGTTCAGTTTGGGGAGGGCGAAGGAGAATAAGCCCAACAAACGGCGACATGTGTTCTGTTTAGCGCTGATGCAACGACACTCAACTCCAAGCTCCATCTATCTATGTCTCTCGCATCAATTGGTGGTTTGGCAAGACTTCAAACTTAAGACCACATCGCACTTTCAGGCTTCATCCGAACTTAGATTATTCCATCATTCGACACAATGGATTGCTACGAATTTTAGATTGTTGCGAACATTGGAGAGCAAGACACAACTAGAGAACCATCTCTTTCTGACTATGTTAGATTTTCGGAGAAGCACAGCTACTTTTACTTCCATTTCAAGCTTCTTCAGCCACATCATCAGATGTATCCACAGCGCCTACCTCTAGGAGCAACTCAACCGCATCTTTCCACCCCCCTCTTGTCGCGCGCTTCAAAAAGTGGAGATACCTTCTTCTTGCCACCACGATAATTAATGGCAGCGTTGACATTTTTTCCCGCGATAATCAGCAGCTTCACAATGCGGGGCGACTCGAGCGCTGCGTGCAGAGGAGTTTCTCGAGTGTAGTCGTTTGTCTGATGATGCTCGTGATTCCACGTTTGCACCAGTTTTCACTAGTATCTCAGCACACACCAAATAGTGTACAGCTTGCGGTCTTCTCCTTCAATCACCACGTGAGTAATTGCGTGAGTGACTGAGGCGCGCCTCCACGCCAACCACTCGATTGTCACCGAGCAGAAGCATGTGACCTATACATCCAATACCAGAAACTCTGTTCTTTCGATTCTTCTCGGAAGAGCTTGCGAGGCGAGGTCTCCATGGCCCAACAAGCTCGCGATCGCCTTAGAACTCCACACGAGCGAGCTATCAATACCTACTACAAGGTATTTTGACGGTGCCAGCATCAACCATATCTCAGATCACTACTGTGTTGCTATGACGTTTGACTGCTACAAGCCAATACCTCAACCGCAAGACACAGTTTGTTCAACAGATTACTGTGCCCTTTGTGTCATCGAAACCAACGCGTAAGATAGAACCAATGAAAACGAATACATGTAACTGTTCTACATACCAAAGTGTTCATGCCACTGCTGCACCAATTCTTGTGCCTTGTCGTCATCCTCCATTCGGTACGCATCAGAGTAGCAACTTGCAGCATGAGCTCCACCGCAGACAGGTCGCGCTAACATTGAAACATCCTTGATTGTCACTGTGAAGCGAGGAACTGCATCGGATCTGGCTGCGCCTAACCTCACAGTGTCTCGTTGTCGGTTACTCTTACGTGGCGTAGCTTTCTAATCTAACGCAAAATCAACTGCTGCCTGCGCGTGAATCAAGGTCGTGTCAAACACCGGAACCTTACAGTCACCTGCTTTGACCAAAAGGCCAATTTCTGTACATCCCAGAATCACACCCTGTGCTCCGTCGGATGTTAACCTTGCGATGATCTCTAAATATTCCTGTTTCGATTCCTGTTTGATTTCACCAACAACGAGCTCCTCGTAGATGATTCGATGGACAGTTGCCCTGTCTTTATCGTTCGGGATGATCACATCTAGCCCATGGCGCTTGATTAATCGCCCTTTATAGAAATCTTGCGACATGGTGAAGTCGGTCCCCAGCAGGGCGATGCGTTGGATATTGGCAGCTTTGATCGCCTTTGCTGTTGGGTCAGCAATGTGGATAAAAGGGATCTCAACTGCCTCAGTGATTGCATCCGCCACTTTGTGCATCGTGTTGGTGCAAAGCACAATACAGTCAGCCCCAGCCGCTTGCAAAGATGAGGCAGCGCGGCCTAGAATCTTTCCTGACTCCTCCCACTCTCCCGCCATCTGGAGCTGTTCGATTTCGCTAAAGTCAACCGAAACCATGACGCTTTTGGCCGAATGCAAACCACCCAATCGATCACGCACTGTCTCATTGATAATTCTATAGTATTCTATTGAGGATTCCCAACTCATCCCGCCGATTAATCCTATCGTTTTCATAGTTTGAGTAGGGTTAGCTTGCAATGGCAGCGTTGATGAGAAGGTGTCATCACCGTTGTCGCAACGCGCCAAAATAGTGTCAGTCACGCTAATTTCCGTGACTGACTCTGGGTTGACGCTTGTGACACTATTCTGGCCCAACAAACCGCAAGACTTCGCTCCTAGCTTGGCATCTGGCAGGTCGTTGATGTTCATGATGCAATTAGTGTAGATGAAGGAAGAGAGTGAGTCGAAGTCGACTGTTAAAGTCAAAGTAGGTATGGTGATATATTATGAATGATGATGCCATCCACCACCAAGGCAGACTTTTTGGTGAGTAAAGTAGTGAGTATACCGGTCCGTATAGTACACTGGTTCTACAGATTCATTCCATGTGCCTCACACTCTGACAGAACACATTACTTAGTATTTGGCCTCTTTTACATATCAACATGTTCATGCCATTCTTGTACCAGTTCTTGTGCCTTGTCGTCGTCCATTCCCTGCCATTTCAGCAAGTGTTGGCCTTCTGCTTTGCGCTTGATTCGGTACAACACTGCCCCCATCACCATCATGAGTCCCACAAAGCCAATCCCCGTGACTACATGATCGTAGAGAATACACGAGAGTCCAATGGACAGCAAAATACGAGTCGTCATGATGAGGGTAAACACGACAGCACCAAAGTTCTTGATTGTGTAAAAGATGAAAATCTGACCGATTGTGGAGCAGATGGAGAACAGAAAGAAGTGAAGGTGGATCTCTGAATGTCGGTACACAAAATCGAGAGCTGGGCCAAGTTCCTCGGTATGAACTAGAGTAATGAACGCAAGGACTGTTGAAAACGCGGATGTTGCAAACATGAGCTCCACCATGGATAGGTCGCGGTGACGTTGAAACATCCTTGACTGCCATTGTGAGGTGAACGAGTCAAAGAAGAGAAACAGAAACAAGAGCATGATTCCCGTCCATGTAGCACTTGCTTCTCCATAGATATCGTAGCCAAGCTTCAAGTCGTCAGTGGAAGTCATGAACATGGTGATTCCGACTCCAATCACTAGAGCCACAAAGTAATCATATGTAGGATCTGTCGAATCAAGCTTGGTTAGTTGCAGTGCAAACACAATCACAACCACAACACATTTGTACACTGTCAGCGCCATCCATCACTCACAAGTCTTGTTTCCCAGAAACTTGCCCATGGCCATGACAGGCGCCAACTTGAAGGACTTAAAAAGTGTCGTTGCGGGGAATGACACATACCGCAGGGCTTCGTATTGACACCACGATGACAACATGTTGCTAATGGATGGGAAGGAATACTCGTAAATCACAGTGCTTCGCGATCGATGAGGTTTCAGGTAGAGCAACAAAATGCCCGACATGATCAGGGTCCAAAAGCGATTGGTAAAGACCAGTGCATACGAGTAGGTAAAGTACTCTCCCGTCGCTCGTGGGTACCGACGTGTCAACATGCGTTCTTGTAGCACACCCCACATGACAAAGGTAATGTTGAGCATGAGGACGCAAAACGAAAGGCGCTTCATGACTTCTGCTTTGGACAAGGATTCCTGATCAAATTCGAACACTTTTGGTCGGGTCGTAAAGGATGGTGTTGGAAACATTTCATCGACAATGTCCTCATCTTCCTCTCCCGAATCAAGGTATTCGTCGACATTATCACCGTCGTTGCTGCTGATTTCGCTTTGTTGGCGTTCCGCCTTGCCATCCACCATGTGATACGAATAGGATCTTGGAAGAGGAGTTTCTCCGCGACGTCGCTCCAAACATTCTGGGAAATATATCTTGGCGATCATAGTAGTAATAATCACCATTGCAACGTCTACATTATAGGGTAGAAATAGAGAGGCTGGTGAGCAAAGATTGCTATCACGATTCAAGATTCAAAACAGAGACAGCGCAAAACAGGTGCATTGCCAACAACGGTTTTGCATCCTCACGTACAGAGTAGAAAGTTCGTTGCGAGAAGAAAAAGTTCGGCCTCTGCAGAAGGAGACAGAAGAGGCCTCGTTTGAGCCTCTTCCGACAACGTTGTTGTATCGTACGGCATTGCTGTCTGCGATGATTCATAGATCGCGTTGGATTGAGAAGCGGATGATGGCGATTCTAGACGCGTAAAGTCGTCATCTTCTCCACCCGACAGTTTGCGGTGCAGCTGAAGAGCGCTATCTGCTAATGTGATGAAGTCCATAGCGATGGAGACGAGCTGTGAGCGGCGACAACTCCTTGATGTTGGTCATTGTGAGCGGCAGCGGTCCAGATCGAGCGAAGTTTGTCATCAGTTTCAAATATTCGTTACAGTAGCCTACGATAGTAGCGTGATCCAACACGAGTTACTAGCCTAGCTAGCAGAGCAACTAAATATTCTACCGGTACTATCCACAACCATATCGTCGCGGGTGTACTGCTACTAGCACACGGGTACAGTGTACGCTTTTCACTCTCGCCAAATCTCTCGTACTATACTCATACTCGTACAGTGCAGTAGCTAGAGAGATCACGAACTTAGCATAGCTCTGTCATTGACTAATGCTCGTTTAGAAGCTCTCTCTCTCCCCATGGTGTCCTCCCAAGATACGGTCTGGTTACAGAGACTTTCTTTAGAGATCACCGCACTTGGCTAAGTTCTTAGATTCTGCGGCTTCACTCTGCCCGATTTGTTCTGAATGCGATTTTGAGAACGCGCAGATTTGAAGAATGATGCGTGTCGAGCAGAAGATCCAGCTGGAGGTCAGTTTCTCGGTCAGTAGCTGGGAAGGATGGAGTTCTGTGCCATTTATTGATCGATCATCCATGGAGCATAATAAGATGCACGCCATTTTAGAGTCAGTAATGTCAGTCAGTCAGCCATGTCAGCAACAAGCCGACAAGCAGAATCCCAATCCACCCAGAGCAATGAACAGATGGTTGCACAGGACGGCGTTTCGAAGATGATGAGCGATTTCATCGTTGCCACATTCGCCATGATGAAGCATTTTCGTCCCAATGCCTGTCCATACAAGGTACACTATTCCCACCAAAATGTAAAGGGCAACGCCTGGATCGTCGCACAAGACTTGTTTGATGCGTGCGCAAGATTTTTCCCTCGTGCTGCCCAGGTTTCTCATGGACTCGTAAAAGGTACCTTCTTCTAGCTGCTGCTGTCTTGAGTCGGATCGCTCCATTATTCTCCAGACAATATACACCGCTGCAACAATGTTGACGATGCAAAAGAAGGCATTCTTCGAGAGCCATCGTACTACATCTCCGCACTCGTCTCCTCCCCCTCCTAGTTTTACAAAAAGGGCAAAGACAATTGGCGGGATATTCAAACCCAACGCCAACATCAAGTATAGCGAAAAGGGGCTGCAAAGCACATCACCGAGTTTGGCACTCGCTACGCCACAAAGTCGACAAGGGAAGCAAAGGACTTGCCCGACAGCGTTGCAACCAACCCGAGCTGCGTCGCCGAGGCCCCTGAAAGCGTCACACACCCCGCGGCACAGTATTGAAGCCATGGTTCTTATTGTTGCTGTTGTTGAATGGGGAGAGTGGGCAGAGTCGTTGTCGCTGTTCTGCCATCTCTACTCCGAATGATACAGGCGTCATTGGCGAGGAGTGTATGATGTCAAAGGGAAGGTTCGCGTGCGCGATGTGTTGATGCCAGCTCAGTACATTTCCAAACAGACCGTAGCGGTATTCTATAACAGTAGAGTACCGAGAAAGTCAGGTTTGCTTCAAGAATTGTATGCAGGCTGGGGTGCTCGTCCCTCGGACTTACTGTCATGTCGATGGCGACGTCTGAGCTGACACGGGGTAGCTATGCTTTCGGGCGATTTGAGTAACGGCCCTGTCGTGTACTTCTTACTAATGTACTTGAGTGTTTGCATGAGGTACTTTCCTCGAGGATAGACTCTATGTATCTATCTACCTCGTCGGTAAAAAAATCGATTATCACGTAATGTACGCTCTTTGATCTGATTGGTTGAACGGCGCAACCCTCATGGTCACAAGCCTGGTTTAGTAACAAGCCTGCCTGATGATATCCATTAGCGCCAGATCGTAATTTCAATACAGAAGAGAGTCTTTGAATTTTCCGAACCTCAATAAGGGATTCCTGGAGGCGTCTTCTTACTGCAGATATTGACTACAAACCGCCAGTTCGCTAAAATCTACCTTTGGGCGAGAATACAGCGTAGTCCCTGAGTTATGCTGGGCTGTACTTACTGTTCACCGATGCGGCGTCTGAGCGGGTACGGGGTAGCTATGCTTCCGAGCGAGTTGAGGAATGGCCCTGTCGTGCACTGTTATAGACTCCACTCTATGTATCTATCTGCCTTGTTAGCAATTCGGTTATTACGTAACATATACTCGAGTAGGTCTGATCTGATTGGTTGAAGAGCACGCCCCGATATGGTCAAAGCCTGGCATCTAGTGCCATCGTTATTATACACGTATAAAAAGGAAGAGAGTCTTCGAACCTTCTGAACCTCATTGAGGAAGCTGAGTGCCACTTTGCAGATATAAATCTCAAGGCGATGATCTCGGAGACATTATGCGCGCCACCGAACATGTCCTGGGGAAATGTTTGAATTGATGAGAGATAACCCATTTCGTTCCCCATTGTTCATAGAGACGGATTCGAAGCGCCCCAGCTGCAAGTGAAGAGGCTAGCATCAGCTATACCGGCGTTGCGGACTCGTTGAGACTGGGACTAGAAATATATGGTCCTAGCGGAGATGATGCTCCTCTTGGCTTACACTTCGTCTGAAGACCTCAGGACCGACACAAGGGCTACAACCTACGGTATGCATACTTCTCGCTTTAAGAGCGTTCAAAACTACCATTATGCTGTATAACTGTCCTGCGTCTCTCTTTCATGCTTTCTCGCCTACGTCCTGTCTCCTTTTCTGATGGTGCTCGATCGATGTCCATGCCCTTGCTGCGTTCTCTCTTGCTTTGGGTCTTTCAATGGAAGTTACTGGTAGCTTCCCCCAATGCTGCCAGAGAGGAGGTAGGGCATACTGTACCTGCTCATTTCTTAGATCTCATCGTTCTGGGAACCACCCGTTGCTCCATCGTCAATGATACGCATTGCTTGTTGGATGATGGACACAAGGTTTCGCCTCATGGCTTCATCGTCAACCCTCCCAGACATATTGTTGGATAGGCTTCCTCGCGGCGCTGGTCTCTGAACTGGAGCATTTGTGCAAATGAGAAGGTCAGAGCTCGGCAACGTCAAGAAAGAAAAATGATTGAACCCGTCGGTCGAGGCATCATCAACATTGTTCGGCGGACCGGTTAGACCCGGCGAAAGCAGCAATCTGCTCGCGACTTCTCCTGGTGGTGGGATAGGTGTTGTTGAGGTCACAATCGCATCCCTCCTCAGAGACAGGAGGCTGTCGCCCGACCTCGGGTTGCCGGCATTGTTCTCCACAGTCGCCTTCATATTGACTTGATTTGAAGATTTAATTCTGGAGTAGGTTGAAAATTATGGTAGAAATCCACTCGTGACATAACGCAAGGCTTAGGCCACTCTTGGGCCGCGCAACATTTGTTCTCTCTACCTGGGGTACTCGTACTACATGTCGTAGCAGACACAGGCGCGCATTCAATCAAACTTGTTCGTACAACATGTAATAGTTGTCCAGACTACCGAAAGTAGAAAAGGTCCATCGGAGTTTTTTGCCAGCACAAAGGACTACACGTGTACAAAGTCACTCATGATTGGGCCTGATACGTATTCTACCTACGTGTGCTGCCTGCCACTATCAGGGCAATTTCAAATTGTGACGTGCTATTCCGATTTGCTTCAAGGAAACTTTCCTTACAGACAGGTACATGTAGTCACACTTCAACTGTTATGACCAAGTCACCAAATGAATCGTAGAGGTAGCTGTTTCGACGAGTAGAGAAGCATGCCCACCTGTGGCGTGCAAGTGCTTTGTGTAGTAGGGACCGACACATAAAGTACTCCCACAAATAGCTCTCGCCTGCCTGTACTTTTGCCATCTGCCACGAGGAATGGACGAGGCTCCCCATTCATTATTTGATAGATAAGGTTCCCAATAGTCCCTGTTCTGACCAAAATCAAGTTTGCTAAACTTCCCCACCAAGTAAACCCAAGCTGGAGCCCAAAGGTATCTGGGATCCTTTGCAACCTGGCAGAAACTTGGAGTCGACACAGCCGCGCGCGACAAGCTAATTTAGAACGCAGCCACTAATATATCAAATGGTCCACTTTCTGAAAGTGTTTTCTGGTACTAGTCATTTTTCGATGCTTCAACATGAATGCACAAAGAAGTAACAACTTAGTAGAGAGTGCGCAACAAGTAACAAGAGGGAAGCAGATTACCGATTTGGCAATAGTGCTGACAACTTCTTTGCAGATACGCGGCTGTATCTTGACACTCCTATGAACTAACAAAAGCGCCCGTCATTTGGCGATGGCTTATATTTGTTGCTTCATGTAGTAGCCCTCCTAGACACGTTTTTTAGGCCAGCCGCCCTGTCATCGTCTTCGAGTGGTCACAGCACAGCAGAATTTTGAATGTATTGCCGGCCGCTAATCGAATAGTATTCCAGAATCGGAAAGCAACCATCACTACAGATAGGGTACGCGTCTGCTCGTCGGGGGTACAATTTCAAGCAGGTCTGTCGAGAAAGGAAGATTTCCCACCAGAGACCGAAAATTGTTCTTCATATCTTTCTGCATCAAGACGAAGCTCGAAAAGGTGGCTTCCCAATAATTGCTGCCTTCGTATTCATGTTGCCCACGTGTGATCCTCAAGCCATGACTGTTGGCCTTGGGAGCAGTGATCGCAACGCACATCCCATCCTTCAACAGCGCAGTACTGTCAGCAGAACGTCATCTCCTAGCTAGAGCTCACCTCGAATCCTACAGTAGCTTGACATACAGTACTCACTATATCAACGTTATATAACTGGTAAGACCTGGAAGTTCTGGAAGATTGCAAGCTGACGCTCCGTTATCCCAATGACGTCAAATGATATGAAATTGCCCAAAATATCAATATTGCCTTGCTGGTGTCGTAGTGCACGTCAGCATCTCACCATTTCTAAATCTGGAACAGGAAGTTTTGCCATCATCATTTCCTTCGTGGCACCAACATCCGCAAGGACACCCATCACTACTCTCACTCACCTTTGTTCACATACAAACTTACGCAATGACGACAACCGAAGAGCCAGTTATTCAAATTGAGGAGGAAGGGAGTGGCGGCAATGATTCTGGTGGAGGAGGATACTGGGATATGAAGGAGATTGTCAAGGGCAGTCTATCCACGGCAAGTTTGAGCGGGCTTGCAAGATCTTTTCAGAAGCAACAAATCAAAACTGACGACGACGACAGTATCAGTTCGAAAGGCTCCATCAAGAGTGGGGGTAGCAATAGTGGTAGTGGAAAAAACTATTGGGAGTGGAAGGAAACAATCAAGAAGACTCTCTCACAGGTGAACTTGAATGTTGGGTCAAAACCTAGAGACACCGAAGAAGAAGATGCCACCGATCAACCAGCACCAAAGAATTACTGGTTCTGGAGAAACTCATTCAGAAGCAAATCAGATCTCGAGGCTGCAGCCAAAGAGGCAGAAGGCGAAGAGACGGCAGAGGGTGAAAGCGAGGAACCGGCACCAAAAGCAGGTGGTGGATACTGGTTTTGGCGAAATCCTTCTTTCAAGAGCCTCTCTGGTGCAAATTTGGAAAAGCTTGGAAAGGATCAGTCAACGCTAGATGACAGTAGTACCGGTAGCGACGGTAAGCCTCGTAAAGGTGGCCCCATATCCAACTTGGATCACAAGTTGCGCACGTCGTGGCGCAACTCCTTCAAGACCCTCTCCAACAACTCTCTTTCCAAGCTGGACGAAGGCCGCGCTGAAGATAAGAGTGGCATGAAATCATGGAGAAGTTCGTTCAAGGATTTCCAAAGTTCCTTTTCAGGCAACAAGAAGCAGGCCATGATTGATGAGTCTGACGATCCAGTAGTCGAGGAATCAAGCTCAAATGACGATTCCGATAACGGTATCACGTTCTAGTGTAGCTCCCTTCATTTTTCCCTTGCGTCTCTGTTCGCCTGCCTTGTTGTTTCTCTGTTTGCCTACTTGCGTACCAGTAGTATTAGTTACTGATACCCGACGAACCGAAACTATTCCATGCAGCCTGGAGATCTCGCAACCGCTCTGCCATGGGAGTATAGGAGCTCTCAACCAGTTCTCGCTCTCTTGCAACTACATGTAGGACGTGTTCGAGAAAACGTCCGTGTATCCAAAAGAAAGCAACGCATCAGTCATCAGTGTTACGCAAAGAGGCAGCATGATGTGGTGCAAGGTGAGCTCCTGTGCTGGATATTATTTTGAGTCTCAATTCGAGTGCTGTCCCTGAGCTGAGTGCAGTTATCCGTGTTCATCGCTGCACGACACACAGCACCTCGATACTTTCGACGTAGAGAAGCACAGGACCAGTCCTAGTGCATCATGGATCGTAGTATAAAAAAGATGAAATAAATGCTTATAATAATAGTGCAAGCGTCTAACCTAAACAGACGACGCTCATATAAAAACCTAAGAAAACGAAGCTCGTGAAAATGGCAAATCACGAACAACTTTCACAGCACTCGCATGTGATCTCTGCTGGGACAGCACAGTCTGCGCGTACGACAATTTCAGATCCCGTGTTGCAAAACGGATCAAGACTTCCAGTCAAATCATTGGCTTGTACAAGCAGCAACTCTGGATTGCGGGGGAAGGAGCAGTGTTAGCCGATGAGATATTTGCGCTCGAAAGAGTTGAAAACGAGACATACACTACTTACCAAGGTTTGGAAGTGTGGAAAGTGCGCTGGGGACTGTACCTGAGAGCTTGTTATCAGCAAAGCTGACCTGTTGTAGCTCTTGCAGGTTGGCAAACTCCAGAGGGATTGTGCCGTTGAACCGATTTGAATTGAGATCCAGCCCGGTAAGCATGCTCATCTCACCGATTTCGGAAGGAAGTGCACCGGTCAGCTGACAGCCTCCAACGTTAAGTTCCCCCAACCGAGTCAATCGTCCTAACTTTCCAGCGGCATAGTTTCAGTTTAGCATGTGAGTGATCAAACAATTCTTGCAGAGTTTCATACGGATCAAAATTTGAAGACTACTAACCTCGGTTGGAAGCGTCCTCGTAATCGCAGGATTGTCGTGTAGCCACAATCCACCTAGCCTTGTGTATAGGCCGACGCTGGTTGGTATTGCCCCACTCAGCTGATTTCCTCGCAGAGAGACGTTCTCCAAAGTTGAGGTTGGAGTGGTCGTGAAGACTCTGAGGGTGCTGCCATCCAACCTGTTTTCCTGCAATAACACATTTCGAAGGGAGTTACTTCCAGAGAAATCCGGAATTGTCCCTTCCAATCGATTCTCAAAAAGAAAGAGGTTTTCCAACTTCGGTAGCTGCCCATAATGTGCTGGGATAGTTCCGCCCAAAAGGTTTTCATTCAAACCGAGAAGCTCTATACTGATCATATTGCCAACGGTCGGTAGAGTGCCGGACAAGAAGTTGCGGTGAAGCCACAATTGGACAAGGCTTGAAAGCTGGGATATGGATGCTGGGATTGAGCCTGTAAGTCCCGTGCCTGGCAGGGATAGCGAAGTCAGGCTGGTGGCCTCTCCAATGTTGGACGGCAAAGATCCAGAGAATTTGCAGTTATCCAGCCACAGACGTGTGAGTCGATTGAGCTCAAAGAGTGAGGAAGGCACACTTCCTGTAAAAAGGGTGTTCTCGTCCATGGAAAGGATTCTAAGAGCTGTCAACTTGTTGATCGACGAAGGAATACTACCCTTGACATCATTTTTTGACAACTCTATAACTTCCAAGGAATCAAATGCCGTCAACTCCAATCCAGGCAACGTCCCAATAAGAGAATTTTGTTCTTGCAATCCAAGTAGTGGGTTAGATGCAGCATGTGATATTGTTCAAGACTAAATTCCCGACCAATTCCAAAACTTACCAATACTTACTGTTGTGATAACAGATCGGAAGCTGGAACATAGGATTCCATTGCTCCCATCATTCCAGTTGCAGACTTCATCCGCGCTCATGAAGCTGTACTGGTTGGCCCAGTTCTCGCCTCCTAGACTAAACCACAACAAAGCACCGAAATATCGCATTTGCAACTCAAGACTCTGAGTAGCACTGATGGGCAAGCTTGCAGGATCATCATTCGCGAGCCACGCCATGGCCTTGTACTGCGGCGTTGTCGTGTCGAGTAGTTCTGCCTCTTCTGATATGGAGTTAAGAACGACGCGCAATTGATCGATTTCATCGGAGCAGAGGCACTCTTCGGGGGTCTTGGCAATCAAATCGGCACAGTCTTCGGACTCGAGGCCGGCGAGCTCAACGAATGTTTCAAAGTACTGACATTGCTGGGTGTTGAAGGCAGGTGGCCTAGAATCGACCGGGCAGACAGCAGAGCAAACTGGAGCTGTTGGCTGTTTTGATGGTAGGGTCGGGCACGAACAAGAGAACCAACCCTGGGCTTGCCCTGCTAGGCAAAGGGGGTTTGCGGCATCGTCAAGTTGCGCCAAGTCACGTTGAAGGTCAGCACAAGTGACACCTCTCCGAACTTCGGCTTCCAAATCAGGCGGACTTCCATCGAGGCACAAAGTGCAGGGCGGCATGTATACTGTGGGAATCAGAGTTGGTCGAGAGGTGGTAGGTGGAGGTGTTGGAGCAGGTGGAGTGGTAGGTGGTACTGTAGTGGGAGCTGGCATATTGCTGTTCGTGGTGCCGATGACGGCCCCCACAACGGCGCCTACCGCAACGACCAATAGAAGCACGACCAGTAGGCCGATCCACATACACCGTTTGCTGATTTTGGAATCTGGGATAACTTGAGCTGGGGCGGTTTTGTTGAACAATTCGCTCCTGATACGGTTCTCAATATCTTGAGCTCTCGCGTCGATAGTGTTCTCCAACTGACACACTTTTGCATCGATAGGCGTCATGTCTAGCTCATCGCTTGTTTCAACTTTCACCTCCTCCGCCACCTCATTATGGTTGCTGAGGCCACCAACAGCGTGTGCACCAGGTCTACACTTGGAAGGATTTGTTTTGGCTTGATCGCGAAGAGGAGTCGGAGAGGAGTTCTTGTTGATCCTCGTGCCGCTACTAGAAGCACTTTCGATCGGGCGAGGAGACGTAGCACTGGTGCTATCTGACGACTGGACACCAATGTATCTCCTCCTGGAAGGCAAACTCGTCAACTCGGCATCAATGGCAAGGAGCTTGGCGCTTCTCGAGGACTTTGATGAGGAAGAGTAGGCACCAGGGACAATCATTGGGGAGTTAATGCTTGGAGCGTCCACGGGGTCGTGAGAGGAGAAACTTGTATGACGATTTTGAAATGGAACACGCTCAGCCGGTTTATCATTAAGTTCCTGTTTGGATTGTTGCGCTTGTGATGATCGTGATTCGCTCATTGGTGCACTAGGGTTGTATGATGTTGACTCCAGTCCTGAACCTTCTTTCTGATTCGGCGGTGCTGTTCTTCCCCTTCGAGGGGCTGACAAAGTGGACATGCCAGCGTCAGGAGAGTCCCCATGGTGAAAAAGATGCGACATCTGCTCGTACAAGGAACCAAGTGAGAGACTCGACAAGTAGACTGGTGAAACGTAACTGTTTTTAATGCCAGGGCAGCAGCCAGTTGCCCACCAAACCGGAAAAGAACAGGAGCAGGAGCAGTATCGCTTTCGAGAAAGAGTCGGGCTGGTCGAGGACTTACCTTTGATTTCCCTTGTCAACGGTGGGTGCTAAAATGTGTGAGATCTGAACGTAGCAGGGTCAACGAGCGACTGGATGAACGTGCCATGATGACACGTGCCCGCTTATTTTGCTCAAGCATATTTCGTTCGCACAGGCGGAGGCTTGATTCTTATCAGAAGCAAGAACTGAAAGAGTGCGAGATGTGAAAGTAACAGGTTCAAAACGTGTTGCGAGCGACTGAAATAAACGTGTCCAACAAAGAGTTTGAAGATGGGGACACGCGTGCCGCACTGGCCCTACTTGGCTCAAGCAAAGTGCACAAGACTCGATTCCATAGGGCTTAGAACCTCGAAACGAAAGACAAAAGGTCCTATCAGCGGTGTGCGATACTAGAGCAACGTATAATAGTTCAGATAGATTGCGTACCACAAAGTCACAAGAGAGAGAGAGTTGTGGGTCCGTGGAAAGTCACAAGAATCAGGCGGGAATGTGATGGAGGGCGGTGCATCATATGTGTACAGAAATTTGTGGCTAGCTGGTTGAGAAAACAATCTCTGGTCGAGCCACCCACGACTTCCTGCGTGTCACCGAGGGACAATATGCCAATGTACAGTCCCCTTTGCAGGAGGGACTTCTCGATATCCTACTCTTGGTGGGATCTTAGCAAGACTCTCTATGTCACTGCTGACATCTGAGATTGAGCGCTTGAGAAATTTAAAGGTCTGCATAGCTCCGTTGGAAATGTACATCTTCTCTCCTCATCAACAACGATGGCCATATTCTTGAATGTTGGCGGACGAGACAAAATCCACCACCTTCCTCGGCCAACCGCATCGTCGCTTCGCAACAAGTTGTCCCTCCCCACCAGTAGGAAAAATCATTTCCTTGGCCGACCCCGTCCTCTCTTGGCCGCAGGCTTGCTGTCCCCATCAGTAGCCTCAACAACTTTCACAAAGG
>JAVCKV010121905.1:0-19468 GCA_032274145.1 Herpochondria borealis | reverse complement strand
GCACGAATGTGAATGCCTTGTCTTGCGTTATAAGATAGAGCTATTAACTGTTATAATATAAATGATAGGATCAGGTGATGCATCAGCGCAGTGCTCGTGGTTGCCAATCGATTTTGGTTGGTGCGCGAGGATGATATTGCTTTTTCTAAACCGGTGGCCTGCCTCTTGGTGAGCTGTTAGACGCATCCCTGTCGCTCGTCTCATGTGAGCTTTCCGTTCACTCCTCCTCGGTCAGACTCTCGAGGTCGATGACAACCACGAGGGCCAGGGCGTTGTTGTTGTCGCAGTCCTCATCAATGTCGGTGAAGTATGCGTCCTTGATGGGGACGACCCAGTTCTTGTGGACTTTGACAATGGACTTACCGTCTTCCTTGATGGTAAAGTTGTGCTCTAAGATGGAGCCGTGTACCTGCTAGTCCCGATCTCCGCGGACCTTCACTACAAAGTTGTCGTGGACAATTCCAACAGCGCGCCTCTTGATCTCGGCGACCATTGTCGTCTTCACAATCGCCATGGCATCGCGGAAGGCGCAGCTTGCGTGCTTGGAAAAGGTAGACGCCGCAGAGCGATTCATTCATGTAGGTTGAAGGTCTCGCGGACTACCGACCTTGTTGTCCACGTAGAAGGCGCTGTGTCCGATGCGACCTTCTCCAGGGTGGGGTGTGAAGCCATCTTGATCTCAAAAAGTCGTTGCCAAAGGCGAGGAGCTTCTCGTGCCCCCGTCCTCTTCTTCTGCCGCAGCTTTCCTGGCGAGCTGCACGGTGTTCTTGAAGGTGTTCAGAAAATCGACCCATAATGATGATTTGATGGTCGGTTGTTGGTTGTGAGATGAAGGATTTTTGAATTGTACTCTACCTGGTAGGATCCTGTCGGCGTTTCTTCGTGACGGCACGATTGGTTTTCATACAACCTAAACTAAAGAGGATTTCGATTCGATTCTAGCCATGATTATAATCCATTCTAGAGTAGCTTCTCTACTCTTCTCTACTCTTTGACTAAGTCTCTACTAGACAATTCTCTATCCCTGTGCTGTAGCACTTTTCAAGTTGAAGTTGCAGTGCTGGTAGGTACATTATTCGATAACCTTATCCTTATGTTATATCGCGCATGATCCAAGACTTTTTGGATTGTCACTCACATTTCACATTTTGTTGCACAACGACCCTTCATTCATATCCTAGAGTCTGTAAGAAACCTTGCTCGCTTCTCTTCATATTATTGCACTCAGAGTTCACAAACTAACATTGTTTGCTGTTATCTAATCAGCAGTGAAGTGCATTTCTCTCAACGATCCTCTTGAGCCAAATCATCGTTCGATCGACATCTGATTCACACTTCGCAAATCCTGTGACCCAAAATGAGCATTTCTGACTTCTACGTTGAACACAACATTGGCCCCTACGACGATGTTTGTGATCTTATTGAGAAAAACTCTTGGTCTTTGAGAGAATATGATTTGGATCAGCTTGCTGACGAAAAGGGTTGGATCAAGATTGGCCCAATGACGCAGCCTGCCATGGCGAGCTACAAAAAGAATGACATGCGTCTCAACTTTTATCTCTCCACTGGAACGGTCGGTTCCTGTCTGGATCATCCTACCCAAGGAAAGACGCAACTCTTTCGTCGTAACTGCACGAACAACCTCGCGGCGTTCTTTGACAATCCTCGTCAGCATACTGGCAAGGGCTATCAGCAGAGCAGGAAGAGAAAGGCAGAGACTTTGGAATCCCCCGGTCGCATTTGTTGGGCGTGTGACGTGTCCAAGCCAGACTGGGAATTTTCCAAGAACCAGAAACGCACCAAGGGGACAAGGGCCAGGTGCAAGAGCTGTGTCCACTAGAGAATCCATCTGATGGGTTCAGAGAACACGGAGAAGTGGGGGAGCAGTCGACGAGAGAGAGAGCAAACACGCACGCTAGAATTCATCTAAACCTACTAAAAACACTCCCATGTCGAAATGTTTTTGATTAGATTCAGGTTCACAACCGCCCAAGTGTATTGAAACGCGGCACCACTCAATCAAAAGGAAATCGAGAAATGGTTGCAGCCCACTACATCAATTTACAGCGTTTCTTCGTTGTTGAGCTTGTGCTAAAGCCACAATCGCCTTGCTGTACGATGTCGTTGTGTGGTCGCCAAGCATTTTATATCCATTCATTTCAATGATGCGCAATGGAGGTGCCGTACCATCAGTTAATGTGTACGAATACGCCGTTCCTTCCATCTCCTTGCTTGACTCCTCACGTGTCTCTTGGTCTTTTTCCACTCTGCGTGACTGGAGAAAACACACTTTTCCTGGCACATACAAGTGATCAGGATCTCGTACTTCCACCTTTGCCTGGGCGTTGTCCATTGCTGCGGCAAGTTCATCCTCAGACCAGAAAGGCTCGATCTTATCCCCTTTTGACAGATGCTTGAGCAATGCTGTGGTGCCTCGAACACCTTTCGGAGCCAGTCCGTTGGCACTCAGAATCTCAGTCGATATTGTACGCAACAGTTCCAACAAGACCGTCAAGTTGGAAAGACTCGATCGAGCGATTAGGTCTGACTCGTTGACAACCGAAGTCACATAGGACGAAGCGCCAATGGCTGTGTCGTGATCCATCACGGGAGGTGGCGCAAAAGCGTACACATGTAATCGGTCTGAGTGGACCAGCTCGGGATATCGCGAGCGAAGCATCATCCCTAACAAGCATGCTGCACTAGCTCCCAAGCTATGCCCCACAAGTATGAGTCGATGATCACCGCGAATGACGAGCTCTTCAATAACTGGTCGCACTTGCGCATACAAACGCGTTGCAGACACAAGAATACCTTCATGGCAGCGTATGTGAGAATCCAGCGTCGATCGACGTCGCTGAAGCATTTTGCCTGGTACCTGGTACCCTGTACCATTACCATCTCCCTCTTCTTCTTCCTCGTTAACGTGACTATCTTGTTCAACCCAGATCCTTTCATGACCACTAACGATCTCCACTTGAAGCTCTTCCTTTGACTCGTGGAAACCCGAATCAAAGTAAACTCCGTCTGTTTCTCCAACTGCAACTTCGATACGACAGCTGTTTCTCACTCCGTCATCAGTTCCCAGGTTGTTTTCGGTGCCGTCATAAGACACCGATTGACCACATGCATCAGTCAGAAGTTCTTCGAGGGAAGATGTTCCTCTGACTCCAATGACGAGGGTCTTCCCCTCGGTGCTATCCCCAGGATCATCGAGATCTTCTTTTTGTTCCGCGACGAAGTAACCTACAGATCCAGGTCGAACAGGAACGAAACAAGTCTTGATTTCATATTGCATTTCTGACAGCTTCTCTTCTAAATCGGTAGCATCGTTGACGTAGTAGGCTATCGTTGCCAATGCTAGCATGTGTTCGAGCAGAGCAAAGTCCACCGGTGGGTCAACATCTTGAGACAACACTTCTTCCTCACTTGCTTTCTCCTCTATTGAGGTCTCCAAACTTTTGCTTCGTCTTTGGTGTTGAGCAAGAAGTTGCCAGTACATCAGAAAGGTTGCGTTAAAGTATGGAACAGGTGTGTTCAATTGCTGTTCCGACAGTCTCTCCATCCAGGCCTCAATCTTCTCCATGACAGACGATAGTCGCTCTACATCAGTCGACTCATCGTCGCCTCGAAACGATACATCTTCCTTGATCCAAGCTGGAACTCGTTTCCAGGCCAGCCTTGAAAGGATTGCCGCAAAGGATGCTGAGGAAACCGCAGGAAGGTACTCAATGGCAATAGCCTTTGCGACGATAAGCGTTTTGGGACCACCCAAGGCAAGCAAAGCTGGCGGTGGTATCGGCATGGTGGGTCTGAAAGTGCGACGGGAAAAGGGGAGAGAGCTACGAGTCGACACGAGTGAACCGCCATCGCCAACTGGTTCTTTCTTGTTCATACTGTACATGCGATTTACTGGTACTGGTACTGGTACTGCACCATACCGTACGCTTTTCTCACGAAAGGGAGAGCTACTAGAGAGAGGCATTCAGCCTTTTCAGCCGTGTTGTATTAGTTCTTCATGCGCACCCACCCCCTCGCCACCTCCTAGACTAACTGCGCCTGCGCTCGCTGGCGGCAAACAAAGAAATCCCTCCCAATGCATTGGCCTGCGCCACCGCTTTCAGACTGTTGTGCAAACACAACCACTGCTTTGAAAGCGCGATCTTGCTACCACCGAAGAAGGATTTGGTGCGTGTAGGCTGTCCTCGTCTGGGATGGGCCAACGGCTTCTGCAGTCGCTTCCTCGCAAACATTCAAACATTGTTGTACGAGGTAGGATGTCACATCATGGTCAGAGATACTGTACCTATCCCTCACCGTACAGGTATTGCTTGTGAGTCTAATAGGGTAGATAGAGTCACAAACAAATCTTCCATGCCCTCTGCTCATGCTGGATGACTGTATGCGAGCGCTGGTCACGTCCAAGGCTCTAGTCTAATTGTCTAATAGTGGTCACCTCATTGAGCTTCATGTAGGTACTGAGCAGTATGACAAATTGCAAGTAAGTAGACCAGCCAGCGTGGCCGTGATCATTAGGTGTGTGACTCAGTCAGATGGGCTTATAATTCATAATGCGACGTCGTCCGAATCATTCAAATTCTCAATTCCGCGCAGGCAGAATCAGAGATGAAGATGAAGATACACATTTCTGAACTTGATCGGCACACATTCTTCTGAACTTGATCGGCACACATTTCATCGCAGTCATCATTTTACCCACAGGTACCAATAACCATGAAGCTATTTGCAATTCAGTTCTTCCTCTCTGCCGCTGTGCTTTTCTCTTCGTCAGTTGATGCAAAGATTCGTGGCCACGCTCGGACTGGCACCGATGAACGCGCCTTGAAGGGCTCAAAGGGCAGTGACTCCAGCGATGATGGCCCTACGAAGCTCCTCTTGACCATCATCAACGAGTCCTTCAACCAACCTTTCTCTCCCATGTTTGTCATGGTTCATAACAACAACGCTGAACCGCTCTACGTTCGCGGCCAACAAGCAACTGAGGCACTGGCACTCCTTGCCGAGGACGGAAACCCCGAACAACTCGTCAACTTCTACACCGAGTATGATATGGGCGTCAAGTCGGTCTCCGCCTTCTCGGATGGCGCTCCGTTCTTTGGTGGCGAGACTTTCCAAATTGAGGTCGAAGTGTCAGATATGTATCCGATGGTTACTATTGCCACCATGGCTATCCACACCAACGATTGCTTCACGGCACTCAACGGTGTCCGTTTGAGCCCTGGTATGGTCTTGGATGTTCCTGGATTGGATGCTGGTTCAGAGGAGAACAATGAGAATTGCAACTCCATTCCAGGACCCGGCTGTGCCATGGTCGACAGCAACAACGTTCGCTCTGGCAATGGAGAAGGGTTTGTCCATGTCCATCGGGGATTCTTTGGCATCGGGGATTTGCTTCCACGGCAAGCATATGACTGGCGTAACCCCATGATGCGGGTTGTTGTCTCGGCTGCGGATTATTAAAAACGAAGACCAGTTTTGTGAAACCATAATTCATTATTAGTTCTACATGATGCATGACGACGTTGTTCGTGGTCGCCTAGAACTGGCAGGAGACTACTTGTTCATATCAGTTGTGACCGAATAGTGTGCATCATGCATGTACGTGAATAGTATATCACACTCAGTGCATTACCAGTTTGGAACACGAATAACTCGTTCTACTGTAGGCCGTTTCCTGCTGGTCACTATGTGTCTAGTTGCACGCATCTCCCGCGGTGCAGTTAGTTACACGCAAAGCTAATTCCTCACTGGAGCAAAGACTCGACAACAGCATCTCCCTCCAACTGCGCTTTCATGCCTTCGTCGAAGAATTTACTGATCGAAACATCTTCAGACAGTCCCTTTCGCCTTCTTGTCTTGATCAAGAGCTCCCGTGCCAAATGTGGAGGAGGGCTGGGTTCCAGCGGGTGCAGGATGATATTCTTGTCCAGCGGATCACCTGGTACAACACTCCAATGATCAAAGACTGCGTGCACCATCGCTTGGCCTTGCGTGAAGGTTCTGAGATCCGTCTCGAATCCAAAACTATCCAAGACGGGAATGAATCCCTTCACGGTGTAGAGAGTTGAGCCTGAGATTGGGCGATCTTGCACAATGTGCCCTCGTCGTCTTGTTAGGACAGGCTGGATGGCATCCACAATTTCGCCAGGACACTGAATTTGAAGACGATAGATGGGTTCCATGAGCCGCGGTGTGGCTGTCAACAGCGCCGAGTGAACGGTGCGTCTGGCAGTTGGAATGATTTGGCCACCACCACGATGAATTGGCTTGTCTGCCAGGGAGACATCAAGAATCTTGAGTTTGGTTCCTCTAACAGGTTCTTCACACAACGGGCCTTCTCGTGTTGCCCACTGAAATCCCTGTACGATGCTGGACTTGCAAGTCTTCAAAAGATTCTTATCCACCTCGCTGGGTAAGGTATCATCTAGCAACATATTGGTACCGTGCGTCGGTGAAGATCCAAATGCCCAAATCGATCGAGAAGAGAGGAGGTCCCAATCAAATTTCTTCTGAAAGAAACGACCAAGCTTCCTAGTTTCCCAGTTCGTGTTGACCTTTCCAGCCTCCAACATCTCCACGAGGCCATCGTCAAGTGGCTCGGCGATGAAAGTCAATTTATTTCGCTTGTTGGCAGTCTCTGCAAAGCATTTGAGACTACTCGTCTCAACCACTGTTTCACGGAACCCAACGACTGGATCCGAAACCTTCACCTCAATATCCGAGTATACATGACGAAGATCGTGCATCATACAATCCATGTATAACTCACCGGTTCCAAAGATGACATGTTCTCCGCTCTCTTCTACTCGAGTTCTTGACATTGGGTAGGCCTTGGAAATGCGTCGCAGGCCCTCCACCATTTTGGGCAACTCCGCAGGGTTGAGCGGTTCAATAGCCAGCTTCATGACAGACTCACCACCAGCTTGGGGGAACTTGAGCGGGGCAAAGATGTGAACGTCATCCTCCTCATCGTCCGACTTGGTTGAAGTGGATACAATGGTGGCAGTCTTGGCGATTGTTGCATCAACGCCTTCCAACAACACCCAGTTACCTGCGGTCGCTCGAGAGACAATAGTTTGACTTCGCCCACGTGGAATTGCAACTGCAGAAACGGTAGCCACGGCCATATCTTCTTCGTCGTCATCGGGAGAGTAGCCTTCGCCCAAGACGCGCACTCTCGTACCAGGGCGCACCGTTCCCGAATAGATTCTGCCAAAAGCAGAGAAGGATTGTCCATCGGAGGAAGCATACATTTTGACGCAGTTCACCATGAGTGGACCACGCGAATCGCACTTGAGCATTGCCTGAGCAACTTGGCTGTCTTGATTTCCAGTGTAGCAGCGAGCAACCTTACCTTTTGCTGCTGCAGAAGGAGAAGGACTGTTGTCGCAAAAGGTTCGTGTGAGCATAAACAAGTGATACGACATCATACCTCACAATGAACACTTACATGTGTTGCACCACCATATCCACAAAGCCACAAGTGGCCGTCTCAAAGAACTTGGACAGAGCCGCTCGGAGCAAAGTTCGCGCACTTGCTCGCAACTCATCACGGCTTAGCAAGACACCGACTGTGCGCAACAGCTTGGCAACATCTTGCTCTCGTTCCGCCAAGCACGCTGCATATAGCTTGTAGAGTGGGTTCAAGACGAACGTGCAAAAGGTACGTTCCACACCCGATGTTTGGCAGTCTCTTGGTGACTTGTGAAAGGTCTTGGTGGTTGGGTCAAGGAAAGCGTCGCCCCAAAGACGCTTGGCAAAGTCCTCAGCACCAAGATTATCTCCTAACCCATTCTCACACAAGTGATCAAGATATAGTTGAGCAAAGCTTTTCAACGTAAAGCACCAGCCGTGCTGACTGGAAGCAAACGCAACGTTGCCTCGTTCCGGTGAAATCTTGGGATAGCGCCCCTGCGATGCTTGGCCCACGAGTTCATTCATGCTTTCCACAAGATTAAGCAACTTGTAGTAACAATCGCGAGGTGGCAACTTGAGTTCCACAATCAGGCGATCCACCTTGTTAATCAGCAGAGTAATTGGCAAGCCCTCTGAGATTGCATGGCGTACAACCATTTCTGTATGCATCATGATGCCCTCCACCGCATCGAGCACTACAACGGCTCCATCGACAGCTCGCAATGCAGCTACAGACTCATCATGAAAGTTGGCATGACCAGGACAGTCCATCATGGTGAGGACATACGACTTGCCCCTCGTGTCGGGCAAAATCGTTGTAATGGGCGTACTGACCAAACTCAGTTGACGAGCTTGTTCACTCTCGAGTAGATCCGCAAACCTAGGACCACCGCCGTCTTGAGCATCTAAACTCGAGCGTTCGTCCCCCCACTTGTGACGCATCGTCTTTTCGACCAATAGATCTACAAAAGTAGTCTTGCCGGCATGCAAATGACCTACAAATGCAAATCCACGTCGAACACGAGTGGTTTCATTCCCAAAGAGCGTCGTCAAATAGGCGTCTGTGTACACATAGTCTTCCCGAATTGCATCTGCGGCGTTGCCAGTGGCTCGATTCGTCTTGGTCGAGACGGGTTCCACAAGAGGAACGTCAAGATCCATCGCATCTTCATCAAGCACAGCCGTGCGAACTTCTTCACCATAGACTTCCTGTGCACTGGGATAGTGTACTTTGTCTTCGTGTAGCACAATAGCATTCATTGGATCAGCATTCTGATCCTCTCCAGCTACAACCATCTGCCTATCTTCGGCATCCCCCGATACATCAGACGCATCATCAGGAACGTTGTCGGCTTCTGGGGCTTCCGATTCGTCAGACTCATCGGAATCATCGTCAGAGTCCAAATCTGGACCAATGTAGTTTCCAAACTCATCATAGAGCTCCTCGTCACCGTCAGCCATGGCTTATCGTTACAGTGTAGCTGCAAAGGAGGAGATAAATAAATGTAGGGGAGAGAAGTACTCCTGAATTAACACTGCAAGAGCATCAACAGTCGTCTCATGTCGTCTTACACTCTGGATCGGTTGGCTCTCAAATCTTACAGTACTTCGGTACAGTAGTTGATCTCAAAGCATGAACGACGGTCTGACGCCTTCGAGCTCCCCAACGACCTCTCCATCAACACAGCCCAAGCAGTTCTGGTCATGATTCTGGTTTTCCGTGCCCTGCGTCTTTGTGCACCAGCAGGTGTGGAAGCCACGGCGGAAGCTATCAGAAGCATTCTCTCGACGTCGCTCGCATCTGAGATACAAGACTGTCATTATCTAAATGCTTATAATAGTATGATGGTATGCATAACTCCTGAGCAGCGTTCACAAGATCAACTTCGTCGACGTCGACGTCTTGGTTGCAAGTGTTCTACTCGTAGAGTTGTGATGAAGATAATTATAACCTTCACAAGCTCATTCACAGTTAATAAATGTTCGCCGATGACAATTAGGAATGGCGGGCTCGGATCTGTGATATGGATCTGCTACACATTTCAACACTGGCTCGAAATTGACAAGATCGTTCCCGCTCAGCCCGTTCTAAGAGACCTCTTCACTGGATCAACGAGACCTGCCGCAAGGGCGAGTTTAAAATCGAAGCGATAGGAGCTCACAAATTCAACTTTCAAAAAGTCTAAAAGCCGCAAACCAAACATCCTAACCTTACAACCATGAAGTTCTCCCCTACTTTCTTCTTAGCTGCCGCTGCCCTTTCCTCTTCCACCGTTTTCGCCAAAGAGCGAGGATACACCCGCGGCGCCAAGAAACAGCAGACCCGTGCTTTGCAAAAGGGTAAAAGCAAAGATTCCAATGGCGATAGCATGGACGACAACAACAATATCAAAACGCTCTCGTTGTCCATCACCAACGAGTCCTTCAACCAACCATTCTCCCGCTTCTTTGTCATGGTCCACAACTCCAACGCTGAGCGTCTCTACGTCCGTGGACAGCCATCCTCCGAGGCTCTCGCGCTACTTGCCGAGAATGGCGATCCAGCCCCTCTTGTCGATCTCTACACTGAGAATGGTTCTGGAGTGGCCTCTGCCACCGCATTTAGTATGGGTGCTCCATACTTTGGTGGCGAAAGCCTCCAGATCGATGTCGAAGTCTCCGACGACTACCCTCTTGTGACGATTGCTACCATGGCTATCAACACCAACGATTGTTTCACAGCTCTCAATGGTGTCCACCTGTTTCCTGGTATGGTGTTGGATGTTCCTGGTCTCGATGCCGGTTCCGAGGAGAACAATGAGAATTGCAACTCCATGCCAGGACCTGCGTGTGCTACCATCAGCGGTGAGAATGAACGTTCTGGCAACGGTGAGGGGTTTGTGCACGTTCACCGCGGTTTCTTCGGCATTGGCAGCCTACCAGAGGATCGTTACGACTGGCGCAATCCCATGATGCGTGTTGTCGTCAACTACTAAGAAGTGAAATACCTATATCGAGACATGTATGTTTGGTAAATTTTATATATAAAGAGAGTGTTAGTGACGACACGTTGTATAGTGTATAGTGACTTGGACCTAAGGTACACGTCTAGACCAAAATGTTCAATCCATCAGTTTGCTCAAGAAGGCTCGTTGCGGTACTCTTCATGGCTATGATGTAGTGCAGAGCATTGTACTACACGGATTAAATAGTCTGATGTAGAAAACCAAGCGTTTTGAGTAGGTTGACTGCGGCGGCTGCCGAGCTCCACCCCACGAGCTCCGGTATACACTACCCAAGCAGTTTTGTATTGTGATCATATCTCAGTAATTCTCTAGCTAGGCGGAGTCTTTTGTGGGTTGCAGAAATATTCTCCCAACGTCGCTAAATTGATGTTCATCTAGTTTGTTTATATGCTCCTGAGTAGGGTCCCACAAGATGTTCACAAGACCGCGAACACCTACTAATAAATGTTCACGAACAATACTCTAATGTTCGTCCAAGACCAACGGAAGGCTCGGACCCTGAAACACATCGACACTGGCTCAAAATTGACACGATCATTCCTGCTCAGGCGCTCCACGTTCCTCACTGGATCAATGAAACCGCACCTAGTAGGAGGGCTACTAGGTGCTCATAAATTCTCATTGCAATAGAATAAAAGCCCCAAATAACACATCCAAAGCGTACCATCACAACTATGAAGTTCTTCTCTTCCCTCTTCCTTACCGCCATCGCCTTCTCCGACTCGACTCTAGGCACGTTTGCCAAAGAGCGAGGACACACCCGCGGTGCCAAGAAACAACAGACTCGTGCTTTGCAAAAGGGTGGTAAAGACTCCACTAACGATAGCAGCAGCAGTGATGACAACAACGGCATCAGAACCCTCACCTTGACCGTCACCAACGAGTCCTTCAACCAACCATTCTCGGGGTTTTTCGTCATGGTCCACAACTCCAACGCTGAGCGTCTCTACGTCCGTGGACAGCCATCCTCTGAGCCTCTCGCCCTACTCGCCGAGAATGGCGACCCAGCCCCTCTCGTGAAGAGTTACACCGACAATGATACGGGAGTAGCCTCTGCCACCGCATTTAGTATGGGTGCTCCATACTTTGGTGGAGACAGCTTCCAACTCGAGGTCGAGGTCTCAGACGACTACCCTCTCGTGACGATTGCTACCATGGCTATCAACACCAACGATTGCTTCACAGCTCTCAATGGTGTCTATCTTTATCCTGGTATGGTGTTGGATCTTCCTGGACTCGATGCTGGCTCGGAGGTGAACAATGAGAACTGCAACTCGATCCCAGGACCTGGTTGCGCCATGGTTGATACAGACAATGTTCGCTCTGGCAATGGAGAAGGCTTTGTCCATGTCCACCGTGGTTTCTTTGGCATCGGCACTTTGCTCCCAGAGCAAGCATACGACTGGCGCAATCCAATGATGCGTGTTGTTGTCAACTGAGCGAAATCTCTTGGGCACCCATGCATGAAAAACAGATATCTGTGAAGAGTCCGGAATCAATACACATTTTATAATATAGATGACTTTTGGTAGAGCCTAAGGTAGTCCAGATGCATACAATCCACTCTCTAGAGTGCAAGTAGTAGTACACATACAAAGGACACCCTTTCCGCACTACTGTTACTCGTACTATAGAGTGGCATACAATCAAGCATCTACCCCAGTTGACGCACTCGTCCAGCGGCACTCTAAACATTTGCTTGAAAATTCCTCCACGAATAGCATTTTTTCTCTTCAGCTGGACGGATTCAGAGGATCGTCGTAGCAACACGCGATGGCCGCGCGGCAACGTCGTGAAAGCAGATCATTATGCCCACCTTTACGCCTTTCTTCAACCAAAAGTATGAGCGTGCACTTTTTCGTTGGTTGTTTCATCCTGGCGATTGAAAAACGTGTCTCAAGTTGTGCTAGGCTGTTGAGGTACAACACCATAGTGCTTCTATTTGCTCACAGTGCATGCATCTTTCTGGAGCAGAAATTTTCTGAGAAAGTACGCACTAGCTAGATAGGAGACAAGTTGAAAAGCTGGAAAGAGAGCGGCGGAAAAGGTTTCTGGCGGGAAGCCAGAAACATTCTGAGAAAGTAGACTTACAGAGCCTGAACCGATCTGCATCTCCCGTAGTCACCATCTGCTGAACATTCTGGAGCAGAAACTTTCTGAGAAAGTGCACACTACTAGACAGCTCAGACTCTCGAAGCCTAATCTATCTGCTTCTCTCTGCCACATGAATATATGTCTCGTCTCAAACAGTAAGGTTGTGGGTGGCAGCAGGGCGCATAGAATAGCTGGTTGGCCTTCACCACTCGACGGTTCGGTAGCTGCCGCATTTCTAGGAACATTAACAAGACCCATTGTTGAGAGCAGACGTGATATTCAAATGTGTCAACAACCGAATTGCTAAGTACTCCACAAACCGATTACATGTGAGCATTACTTTCATCTGTGTGATACATCCTGAGCGAGTTGCGCTGACGCCTCTCCTTGCTTGTCAACAAGCCCACGGGCACACACACAATATCCAGCGCACCAACAGACACCAGCCAAGCTGAACGGGAAAGAACGAAAGGACAAATATAATGAAAGCAGGGCTTCCTCGAGAATACCACCACACCCCAGATGATGACATAACGCTGCTGTTGCTATTAGAAATCATCATCTTGACCGCTCTGATTTGACTCGCTTGCACGCTCTTGTTGCTCCAGCTGTTTGGTGAGGAGCTCGATTTGGTCGTCCTTTCGTTCAATTTCGGATCGTGATGCTCGAAACAGCATGCCGATGTTACGCTTTAGGGCCGCATTCTCGACGTCTAGGAACTTGATCTTGTCACGCAACTCCACCACAACCTTTTCCATTTTCAACGTGGTCATTAACTTTCGTTTGGCCGGAGCACGGTTGGCCAAGTCTCCATACACATCGTCATCGTCCCCTGCCATGATGAGAGCGCCCTTTGCGTGCGTTCGAGATGTGAAACGAACTCAAGAACTTTCAAAAATGAACCAATCCATCAATTGAAACACCTGGTTTCTGCGTTGTGGTGCGTATGAGTTCTTCTGATAGGAAGTAGCAAATAGACTAGCGTAACGCAGAGTGACATCAGGGTTGTCCAGTAAAAAGTTTGACAAACTGGGGAGGCGTGCACGAAATCCGATTTGGCGTGATTTTTGATGTGTGCTCGGATGCGCTATTTTTGTCGTCTGACCTACGAGACCTCAGAACCGCCAATCGCATCTTCGTCGTGGCCCCAATTCCCACCTTGGAGCACACCTTACCGGTGGTCTCGCAGTAGACATTCGACGACACCTCCGATAGGCCGTCTCATCAAGAAGTGTTATACTGGTTAGGCCGTGATTCTTCTACGCGTGCGGACGGACCACATGAGAACCATGCACTGGACAGGTGCTCTGTTCATCGAAAGGCAAACCACGCACCTGCTCTCCGAACCTTCATATTCGTCTCGCTGCCGGTATGTCTAAATGAATGTATATGCAAGCCTCTCCTTTGGGAAAACGTCAAGCTCCCAGAGAACACAAAGATCGACTGGCGACTACTTTGAAGACTTGGAAGGTGGAGCCGCCGACGCTGCAGCTGAGGAGGCCAAGAGAACTGACAGCATATCGGACGATCTCGACAGCATTTTGGTCGAGGAGACAAACGAGTTCGACGGCGAGTACGACAAGGCCGAGAACGCAGATAATGCCAAGGAACTCACGGGCAACCGTGCTGGTAGAACTCTCAGGAATGGTTCCATCAATGCGATTGACCAAATCATGGGTGAAGATCATGGGCTTTCTTTTGACCTCCAAGCAAGCCGGGACTATGAATTTGGTAAACATTCTAAAGGGCAGTTCTTGCATCCTGCCCAAGATTGCTCCCAACGGTTTTGCTGCTGGAGGGAACGAACCATTGCCAAGCCAATACCAATCTTGGGCAAGCCGTTTATTTGGGTGCGTGATAGCATAGATCCCCCTCCACCTCAAGTTTCCGAGTCCATCGTTCGAGTGGAGTTGGACCTCGACTTACGTTCCAGCTTGGTCCTTGGATGTCGCCACGTCCAATTGTTCTTAAGAAGAAATGTGTACGCCTCACAACGAGATGCTTTAGTTGACATGCCGCACCCTTCTCTGCCAAGGAACAAACTTTGTTTAAATCACAGAAACTATTTCGATTTGATTTGCAGTTGGCAAGGCAACTCGACTACGGGAAGGATGCGTGTAAACCACACAGATAATATCTCGGGGCTCTAGGTCGTCGTCAAGCTGTGTGCGCGTGTTTAACTGCGACAACCGTTCCCTCTCCTTGCAAGACACAAACGAGTGCACACCGAGATATTGTGCAACGTCAATCCAAGCTGCACAGCCAACCACCTTCCGATTATAGTCTTATCTTTCCTTCTACTAGGTACTCATTTTCTATGATACTCCATCTAGCTAGATACTAGTCATGGTGAGGTTTGTTAGCCAGGTCGCGCTTCACAGTAGCTTAGTTCATGACGCTGCCTCGCGACATTTTATATCGCAATCTAGTTTGCGATCGTCATTCCTTCATCGACAAAAGTCTCAATATCCTTTGCCTCCAATTAGACCTTGGACCACCTCGTCCAGAACTGCCTTGGTTAGTTCAATTCCAAGATCCTTATAGAACTCAAGGTCTCCTTTCGCAATCATCACTCGAGGTTCATCATGCGAACGACCTTATCTGGGCCCAAGTCGCGCTGGCCAGCAATAATCACTCCTTGATTCACAAATTTGGCAATGTCCTGTGGGTGCCAACCAGCGCAAGCAAGCCCCTCCACAACACGGGTAGCCTCGTCAACCGTCCCCAATATCACTGCAATCTATATAATGTGTATGGTTTCTTATTAACCCTAGTTATGTCTCAGTCAAGAAATTCAATAGTATGTACTGTACGTAGTCCGCTACGCGGACTTTACCAGTCAAAACTGGCTTCAATATGGGATTTTAGGTGGCTTCAGAGACCTCGTTCACTTCTCAGATTCCAACCTGAAGGCAATCCCACTAACTACCGTAGTATGCACCGTATCAAGGCTGACAGTAGAGGACATCTCTTGCTCGGGCAAAGGACAGACTGTGACCAATCTCTAGACTCACTCTAGTCGCGTCGCGAATTGTAGAGAGTACAAGTCAGAGAGTGCAGCTAGTCGCTAGTCGCTAGTCGCAACCACAAATCATCTACTAGAGCTAGTCGCAACCACTGATCTCCTCTAGAACTAGCCAGTCTACTCTAGAACTAGCTAGTGGCAACGACAAAAATAGTAGCTAGCCGCAACCACGAATCTCTACTAGTACTAGAGTAATGCTACAGTCGCGACAATGAAATGAATCTCTAGCGAGAGTAGTGCTACATTCGCAACCACGAATCTAGTAGTGCTAGTCGCAACCGCAAATCTACTCTAGAGAACTAGTCACGACACGATTAAACTAGACACGTACAAAATAGAATGAATCTCTAAGTACATCTAGTAGATATAGACAGGCAAATCAGCTGCGGGTTCTTGTTTCCAGAAAGCCCTGCTCCTTTAGCCTGTCAACAAATGTTGAAAGCTTCTTTCGAGCAGAAACAAAAAGAGGTTCAAGTCTCGAAATCGCAGCATCTTCATCAACACGCTGGTTTGCTTGGACCATTCGCACTGCTTTCGCTACTCGCAACATTCTTGAGAAGTGAACACTATCAGCATTGTTGAAATGCCGTCTCCATGCATTCTTGTGTTTGGTTTCCATAGCAGCGAGCCCCCCATCAATAGGAACGCCATTGAAACTACCTCTTCCGTACCATTGATCAAGGATTGACGCAATGGTTCTGTGTTGTTTCATGGGTGAATGCCCAAACCCTGCTGGGATGGAATGCAGGGGCATAGTTGTTGAATCATGGCTTGTGCTGGCGACAGTACCATCATCATGTTCGGTCCTTTGCTCCATCTGGTCTGCCATGAAGCCTTGCGTGTGGTATGGTTGCTGAAGGTCTTGGAGACCAGCTGCCATATTGCGAAGGCTTTGAGAAAAGGCGAATTGAATGTGATTGCCAATTTGAATGGACAAGCTGTTTCGAAAGTCTTGGAATTCCTCTCGCATGGAATTATTCCCGCGCTGGAATTCTGAAACCATCATGGTGAGTCTTTCGTTAACACCCGGCAGTACAGCATGGACATTTGCATCAAATGGTGACTCAGCAGCTGAAATGGCAGCTCGCATCTGAGAGCAGTAGTTCTTGAATCCGTCACTTGAGAAAACCTTGATTCGCTTAAAGAGTTGGTGCTGACGTCTCTCAGGATGGAACTCAAACATCACAGCTGCATCTTGAAGGACAACACTGCGAAGGGTCTTCAAGAGTCGTACAAAATGCAGTGCTGTGTACCGAGTTTCCCCATCAGAGGAGGCAAGCAAAGATTCTTCGAGCTTTTCAAGAAAAGGAAAGACTTGTCGTTTCAGATCATTGGGTGGCTCCAGAACTGTTCGAGGGTTGAAGTACATCCCATTCGCTGCTATGAATGATGCCTTTCCACGGATGCCCTTCATGGGAAGCTTACTTGAGTAACATTTTTCTTGTGTGCTGGGATCCCAGTTTCCGAGTTGGCGGATTTCATCACTTGACATTTCAAGTAGTTCCAATTCAATGGCACCCACCACGCGTCCAAAATGTACATAGTGGCTAGAGGCAATTCCGAGCTGCTTCAGAACGGCTTTCATGGCATCAGCATAGGTCTTGTTGGAGATTGATTTCTTATAATCAGTCCCTTGCGCATCAACAAGCAGTTTGACGTCGAACCAATCTTTATTGTCAGTGAGGTCATATTCGATACTGTCAAATTCACCAGTAAGTTCAAAGCGAAACAAGAGATAAAATGCAAGTGCACCGACACCACACTTTCTCACATCTTTGTGTCTTGCAATGCGTCCAAAGAGCTTCTTCCCCTTGTTGGTCTTTCCAAAAGCAAGCTGCATGACCAGAATAAATATAGAGTGCGGGTCTGTTGTGTTCTTGACAGATATGCCAAGCATATCAGATAGCTCTGCATTGTAAACCGATTCTCCTCGGAGGATCCCACATAGTGTTTGCAGAAAGCAGTACCTGTTCCTCAAAGATGCGAAAGCTATGCGATCTGAGACAAACCTCCCAGAATTCCACAGGGCCTCTTCAATTTTCGGGATATCTTCCACAGCTGTGTAGGGAGCAAAGTCGTGGTCCAGCTTTTCTTTGTGGTTCTTCTTGTTGATGCGACTTTCTCTGGTTCCCACATTTTCCATCACCTTCTGGCAGTGTAGAGTCCAAATAAGATCCCATGATTCGGAGTTTGCGCTAGAAGCAACTTGCTGTTGGTGAATACCCATGATAGCAGCTTTGTATTGCCCCATCAGGGAGGGGCCGACTGGCGCATTAGGCTCGGGAACCTTCTCACCAGCCTTCACGCTTTTGTATACATTGAGAACAGCTTCAAAGTCGGTTGAGTCAAAAGCGCTGGTCTGCCCCCGCTTGCGTTTCCCCCCAGTGGCACGTTTCTCTCGCATAGACTGGTACCAAATGAAGGGGTACACTTTGGCTGCTGTGACGGTATATCTTGTCTCATGTGACTCGGCCGAGAACTTGTAGTCACAGTATGCACGGAACTCCAGTTTCTTTGGGTCATATGCGATTTGCGTATTTCCCTTCGCATTTTGCTGGGTCACATCATGAATCACTCGAGTCATGAAACCACTGTTCTCTTCAGGCACCTGACTTGGATGTGTCACTTGTACCTTCTTAGCAGCAGCTTTCTTGTTGCGTTGGCTGCGAGTGGCCATATTTCGCTTGGCAAGAGCAACAAGTTTGGTTGGCATGATGATTCTGACAACAAGTCTTGCATGAACAAAAATAGTAAGCAGCAAGCTCTGGTACAGGGGGTGGTGGTGCGAGAGTGCATCTGGAGCAAGGATTTGAATTTGGCGCTCTTTGTGGGTGAAGGAATCTCACATTTGAATCCCATGATCGGGTAGGAGCTCTAATGTCAAAGCGTCCTTCCAGTTAAAGAACTACGTCACAAGGGTCTAATAAGGCTACTTATTTTGGTCGGGCCAGTCATAATAATGCTATTATTTTGGCCTGAGTTTTGACTCACGGTACTCAAACGTCATCTGATGAGACTAACTGAACTTAGGGGGTCATGATCCGGAGATCCTTCCCTACGCGAACCCAACATGCCCATCTAGATGCCAGTACGAAGAGGAAGCACCTCTTGCCGGTGTCTAGTAGTTTCCAGCTTGGGGCTATCCAAGAAGAAGGATCTCCTGGGTAGCAATGGATGAGTACTCTCTAGCTGCTTGCTCTGGCAAGGCTAGATCAGAGTCGTCGTGGTGCACTTTTGAGTCAAGTGTCGAACCCTCTGCATTGCCACCAATCGTCCGTCTAAACAGCGTGTCGACAGTAGAAGCCATCATCGTCAAGAAGAAGCAAAGGCTGCTATATACAAGGAAGGACACAGCATATCCGATAGTATGCTGGTCGTCAGGGGACGAAGAATCAATCTCGGCTAGCTAGCAAACAACTGGAATCAAACCGCTAAGATCTCATTGCATCCCTATCGCGAGAAGTCCTTATGTAGCTGGAATCTCTCTCCTCCTCTTCTCTTTTCCTTGCATCTGTTTTATAAAATAAAATGATGCTAACACTACCGAAGACTGCGGGGACCATTACCGAAAACAAACATTCACTGCGCTTACGTAGCACTTGAGCAGTTTACGGACCCTGTCTTCTAAGTGACCATTTGGTCGTCTTGGTTGAACAACGACCTTCTGGAAACTCGAGAGGGCCGGCGAGAATAGCGTTGTCGAGTAAAAGCTGTCAAGAAGAAAGATGGTACCAGCAGCCACACATACAGCATAGTATACACTGTTGCAGTTGGATACGATTTCTAGCAGTAGAAGAGTACCCATGCACATTCTTCGTTGGCGGAAACCGCCGATGGATCATCACCAGAAACAAAGCAACGCGGACTGAAACTTCGGAGATAGTATAATGTGCGTGTATGATGTATC
>JAVCKV010121794.1:0-19483 GCA_032274145.1 Herpochondria borealis | reverse complement strand
TAGGTTTATCTTTGATTTTTCCAATGGATAAATTTCCATTTTCATCAGGTAACTGAAGTAGGGTCGCAGCACCTCTCACAAATCCGAAGTCACTAGAAGCTTCTAAAATGATGTTATCTTTTTGAATATCAAGGTGATACTCTTCTTCCTCTAAGTTTTTATTTTCCTTAAAAGAAAGCAAAAGTGGTGCTGATGCTGTTTTATTATTTTTAGAAAATAATCGAACGAGATTGGAATTGATAAATTCTCCAAGCTTGACTTGTTTTTTTATTTTATCGGAAAAAATAAGTCCACTTTTAATTGAAATGGATTCATTTGTTAGCTCAATCTCTTGTGGGAAAGGGACTATATTCGCCGTAGAGGAAATATTATTTTGAGAATGCTCCCTATTTTCAGAACATCCTAAAAGTAAAATAATGATATACGAGAAATAAACTATGTATTGGTTTTTCATCATGATGTTTATTTTTGCTCAAATATAAAAAACTCTTGCACACTAAGAGACAAAAGATACTAGGTGCAATCTCAATTAAAGTTTATATTTGTGAGTGATTTCAAAAATAGTATTTCCAAAAATAGAACATATGAATAAGCGGATTTTTACATTATTGTGTTGGATGTTATTGACTTTACCGATGTTAGCTCAAAATGGTAGTGTCAGGGGAACAATTACAGATAAAGAAACTGGAGAAACAATTATCTCTGCGACCGTTCGATTGGTCGGAACAGACTACGGAACCGTAACCGATTTGGATGGTTTCTTTGCGCTGGGAAATGTTCCAGCTGGAGATTATCGTTTGCTGGCAACTTATATTGGATATGACAGTGTCTCTGTTGACATCACGTTAAGTCCAGGCGGAATTAACTTCCAACGGATTTCCATGTCAGAAGGTGGTGTCACTTTGGGCGAAATTAGTATTTCAGGAAAACGAACTGCTGCAAAAACAGAAGTGCAAATTTCTTCTGTTCGAATCTCTACTCGGGATATCAAAGCCTTACCATCGACTGGTGGTGAACCCGATATTGCTCAATATCTTTCGGTATTACCTGGGGTTGTATTTTCAGGTGACCAAGGGGGACAATTATATATACGGGGTGGATCTCCAGTTCAAAATAAAATTCTCTTAGATGGGTTGACCATTTATAAACCATTTCACTCGATTGGTTTTTTCTCTGTTTTTGAAACGGAGACGATTAAAAATGTAGATGTTTTGACGGGAGGTTTTAATGCTGAATATGGAGGACGTATTTCTGCCATTGTAGATATTAAAACTAGAGAAGGAAATAAAAAGAACTTTGGAGGAGTTGTTTCTGCCAATCCATTTACTGCAAAAGCATTGTTAGAAGGTCCGATTACAAAGTTAAAAGATAATGGAAGTAGTTCTTCATTTATGATAACTGGAAAGCATTCTTACTTGAATGAAACGTCTAAGCTTTTTTATAATTATGCCGTTCAAGATACCACGGGGTCTTTGCCGTTTAGTTTTACTGATTTATATGGAAAAGCGTCTTTTGCTTTTGGTGGAGGAAGTAAATTGAATCTGTTTGGATTTAATTTTAATGATGATGTGGTATATACAGGACTAGCGACTTTGGGTTGGAAGACTGTTGGTGGTGGTGCCAATTTTAGATTAGTACCGCCTAATTCTAATTTGATTATTGATGGATTGGTAGGATATTCTAAGTATAATATTAATCTAGATGAAGATGTAGATAAGCCACGAACGAGTAGTATTTCAAGTACTACCGCAAAAATTAATTTCACTTATTTTGGAAATAAAACAGAATTCAAATATGGTTTTTCTTTTACGAGTTTGAATACTAATTTAGAATTTGTTAACCTTTTTGACCGAACATTTGTTCAAGAAGATTTTCCATCTGAGATTGCAGGATTTTTCAAATACAAACAAATCATCGGTAATTTAGTATTGGAACCAAGTGTTCGATTACAGTTTTATAATTCATCTCCTTCTGATTTTGAAATAGAACCTCGACTAGGTTTAAAGTATAATGTTTCTGAAAGCTTTAGATTGAAAGCAGCAGGTGGAATGTATTCTCAAAATTTATTAAGTACAGTAAATGAAAGAGATGTCGTGAATCTATTTGTTGGATTTATTACTGGACCTGATGAAAATGTTCTAAAATTAAATACTGACGAAGAAGTAGACCATAGATTACAAAAATCAATTCATGGAGTTTTAGGTTTTGAATATGATATTACGCAGAAGATAGAATTGAATGTAGAAGGGTACTATAAAGATTATCCTCAGCTAATAGGAATCAACCGTAACAAACAAACTGCGGAAGAGCCAGATTATGTTACAGAGACAGGAGAAGCTTATGGAATTGACTTTTTACTTAAATACAGTTCTGCGGATTGGTATTTATGGGGAACCTATTCTATGGGATTTGTTAACCGTTTTGATGGAGAACAAATTTATCCAACGGTTTTTGATAGAAGACATAATGTAAATTTACTAGCGACGTATAGCTTTGGTTCAGATAAATCATGGGAAGCAAGTGCTAGATGGAATATGGGTTCAGGATTTCCATTTACACAGACGCAAGGATTTTATGGAAACCAAGGATTGGAAGATGGTATTTCTAGTAATGTAATTACAAATAATCCAAATTTAGGAATCATTTATGATGAAAAACGAAATGGAGGAAGATTACCTTATTTTCATAGATTAGATGTATCTTTAAAGAAGACAATTGAGTTTTCTAAGACTTCGAATCTGGTAGCTACGTTCAGTGCTACCAATGCTTACAATAGAGAAAACATTTTCTTTGTTGATAGAATTACAACGAATCGAGTTAATCAATTACCTATTCTTCCAAGTTTAGGTTTAGTATTTTCTTTCTAAATAGAAGTTTTATGATTATGGATTTATGATTTATGATTCTGGATTCCTTCTAACTTGTTCAAGATTGATGGAATCCATAATCATAAATCATAAATCCATAATCATGGAAATTCTGTTTGCATTTTTATTGTTATGGAAAAAAAAATCTTCCTATCCGTATGTTTACTGTTTTTGCAAACAGTTATTTTATTTGCTCAAAGTGGACCTCCTAATTTTGACCTCCCTACCATTAATCAACTTACTTTAATTGGAAATGATGTTACTGGAATGATGGAAAGTGTAATTCCAGAACCTCCACCAGAACCTGTTCGGACAATGGCTGAATGGGAAGAACTGGAAGCCATCGTAATTGCTTGGACTGGTGGACCAAACATAACAGATGGTATTTTACGAGAGATTGTTCGTTATGCAAAAGAAGAAGTAAATGTGGTTATTGTTTGTCAAAGTGCTCTAGGTGTTCCTCAGGTACAAAGCTCTTTAACAGCAGCAGGAATAGATTGGACGACTAATGTCACCTTTGTGGTAGAGGAATCGAATACGGTTTGGATAAGAGATTATGGACCGAATGCGGTTTATGCAAATGATGTAGAACAACAATATTTTATAGATTGGATTTATAATCGGGTATCCCGACCGCTAGATGATGTGATTCCAGAAGTGGTTAGTTTGGAATTAGATATTCCTGTTTATGCGACTACGGCAGAGCCTTTGGACTTAGTGCATACGGGTGGAAATTTTTTAGTGGATGGAATGGGAACCGCATTTTCTTCTAAATTGATTTTAAAGGAAAATGCAGCAGGAAATCCATTTCAAGCTAGTCCCAAAACAGAAGGTGCGATTGATTCTATCATGCACGAATTTATGGGGATTGATTTAGGTCGATATATCAAAATGGAAGAGTTAGAATTTGATTCTATTTCCCACATTGACATGCATATCAAATTATTAGATGAAGAGACTTTAATGGTTGGTGAATATCCTGAAGGTGTTGCAGATGGACCACAGATTGAAGCCAATTTGCAATTTGTTTTGGATAATTATAACACTCCTTTTGGAAATAAATATAATGTCGTTCGGATTCCGATGCCTCCAGACTTTGGAGGGTCATATCCTGATAATAATGGAAATTATAGAACGTATACTAATTCCATTATTATCAATAATACCATTCTAGTTCCATTTTATGAAGAGCAGTATGATACAACTGCGCAACGAATTTGGGAAGAGGTAATGCCTGGGTATAAAGTTCAAGGTATTAATTGTAACAATATAATTGGAAGTCTTGGTGCGATACATTGTATTACTAAAGAGGTAGGGGTGAAGCAACCTTTATTAATTAATCATGCAAAAATCAGAGAAGGTTGTGCGGGGATGAAACAAGATGTACACGCAATTATCCAACATGAAAGTGGGATAGCATCGGTTGATTTATTTTATACCACAGATACAACTGCTGGTTATCAGGAGACTCCAATGATTATAGATGCATCCGCAAATAATTATCTGGGAGAAATTCCTGCTCAATCGGAAGGAGCTGAAGTGTTTTATTATATTCATGCTATCGCAAATAATGGAAAAGTAATTTCACGTCCTTTACCAGCACCTAAAGCTTATTTTCATTATGTTGTAAAGCCTGCGAGTCAATGCATTGTAGGAAATGAAAATGTATTGTTAGATGAATTGAGATTGGAATCTATTTATCCTAATCCTGCTCGTTCGATTACAGTTGTTCCTGTGACTTCTGATAAAGCAGTGGATGCGACTATTGAGATGAGTGATGTACTAGGTAGGACTGTTAAAACTATTTTTAAAGGGGAATTGCCTTTGGGGAAATCCAATTATTATATTCATGCGAATGAGTTTGCGGCAGGTACTTATTTTGTTTCGTTGACGACTGAGGAGCAGAGTTTTGTGGAGCAGTTGGTGATAAGGTAGGAATGAATTGGTGCATTGATATTTTTGTTGTCGATTATCAAAAAAAAATATAAAACTAAAATGAATAACATGAAATTAATACTCTCCATACTTTTTCTCAGCTTATGTTTAACTAATACTTTTGGTCAAAATACATCTTCCAAAAAAGAGGCCGTTCAAATTAATAACAAAAACATCAAAGGCGGAACCTATACTTCAAAAACAAATATCAAGGCATCAGGTAAAATTAAAAAAGGAACCAAAGGAGTTATCTTTAAAGCAGAAGAGGGAATCACATTGAGTTCAGGATTTTCGTCGGAAGCAGGAAGTGATGTGATTATAAAGATTGGAGCCGTAGAAGAACCGAGAGAAATTTTAGAAGCAAAAGGTGCTGAAGAATTGAAGTATTCGATAGTGGTCTCTCCTAATCCTTTTAAATATTCTACAACGCTTTCTTTTACTTTACCTCAAAAAGCAATGGCCTCTATTTCCATTTATGATGAAAAAGATAATCTCGTAAAACAATTGTTAAATGCTGCAACTGAAAAAGGAAATCATGAATTAGAAGTATCTCGAACTGGTTTGAATGCTGGTATTTATAAGGTAGTTTTAAAAACGGTAGATGTGATACTTGTAAAGAAATTGATTGTGATTCAATAGGTAAATAGAATGTTTTTTTTGAGTAAAAGAAAAAAGCGAATTGAAATTCAGTAAGTTTCTATTTTTTCTGGGTGACAAAATTTTCAATTAAACTTTTGGTTCAAAAAATAGAAGATAAATGATGGTGAAAGAGTTTGGCCAAGAGCAGTAAGTGGGAGAGCAGGTCGATTCTTGCGGAGCAATTGGAATAGACTAGAATTTTTTGGTTCGTTTTTTTTTCGATGAAAAAAATGAACAATGACAGAATTTACTAGCTTGTTCCAATAATAAAAAAGTATTTGCAGTTTACTACCCACCTGCTCAAACTATCAAAAATAAAAGCCAATCTTCCCAAAGGGAGATTGGCTTTTCTTTTTTGAGGTACAAATACCGAATTAAATAGGATAACTATTTAATTCGGTATGACAATTTTGTGGTAATCCAGGATTCGAACCACGCCCTCCCCGGTTTCAACGGGGCGCTCTCCCTAGAGAGCCTGATTACCATTTTTGATATTCTAATTATTTCTAGATAGAATATGATTTCCGAAAATGTATTGTTATAGATTTCGAAGACAATAGGATAACTATTTGTTGGATGGATAAGTTCCCGAAGAAAAATATTTTTTTTCGGGATTTTATTTGTGAAAAATGTTGTTAGTAAATCCGAAATTGTTCAAACTATTAAAGTTTAAGATGATGGTGGATTTAAAACAAAAAGTCGGTAATTTTTCTCAAAATAAAATTTCAAATCAAAATCAATTTGAAAAAGATGTAAGCGAATTGAAAGATTTATTAGGAGAAGGAATGGTCAATAAGAATACTATTGAGCCACTCTATTTCTTATTTCTAAATTTAAGTTCGGAAAATGATTCTTTGAGATTTGCTTTTATTCAAGGAGGATTGATTCAAAAAGAAAGAGGCGTATTAGCAGATTTCTTTATTGAATTTATTAATCATGGTTTTGTTTTTCCAACAAGTGCCATCGCGAATAAAGCATTGATTAAGATTTGTGATAAAAATGTAGCAGTCAATTTAATTGAAAAATTATTAGAGAGTGAGATTTTGTCAAAGTCTAGTTTTAAACAATTGAATCAGTTGCCAAAATTTGGTATTCCAAACTTAAGTGTATTTATTGAAATTCATTTTAAGTGTCAATCAATAGATTTGGATATTGATTTAGTTTTTGATTTAATCAAAAGATTAGAGTCCAATCAAATCGATGAAGCTACTCCTGATGATTTGGTTGAGTTTATAAACGAAGTATTGCCTGCATTTAAAAAGAAATTTGTGGATACGTTATCTACCGAAGGATTGAAGATTCAGACGAAGAAAATTGTTGGATGGTATGAGGTATGGAGAAATCATAAGTATCAACTTGAAACCAATCTGGAAGCAGATGCTATTTATTATAACACTGAATTTGCAATTATTATTCAATATGTCACAGCTTACGTTTGGTGGAATAATGGTTTGACTTATGGAAAAGGAAATAAGGTTTTTAACTTTGGTAGTCCTGAGTTTTATTTTTTAGCCACAGGTGGGAGTATTCGTAAAGCACCTCATCAACATTCATTTACTCGAAGAATGGCAAGAGCATTTGTCGAATTGCCCTTTGATTTGGATTTGAGCGAAGAAGGAGATTTGTATATTTATTTATATGTAAAATCTTTAGGTGGTGGTGAATTACTAAGTCGTTTGTTGATGGAGTTTATCAGTCATCCCGACCACAAAATTCATTTACAAAAAGAAGTAGATAAATGGAATCCTATAATTCAAAAATTGTCTGGTGAAAAATTTGAAGCACTAGAAGAAGATAGAGCAAAAGAATTTTTGGGATACCTATATCACTGTTTGAGAGACAAGCCAAAGTTTACCATACAGCGTCGGTCCATTCAAGATTTAATACTGGAAAGTGATGAATATTATCAAAGAATTTATCAAAGAATTAGAGTTCGTGAAGATAGAGCAGCGGAGAGAAGTAAGGAATATGAAAAACTTAAAAAACGAATATCTTGGGGTGCTCATAGATTGATTCAACCGAGAAAAATTTCGATAACAAGAAGAACACCTACAGAGGATCGTTATCAGATTATTGAATTGAAAAATGAGATAGAATTGCAGCGAGAAGGACAGACCTTAAATCATTGTGTTGGAACCTATACTTCTAATTGTAAAAATGGTTATTGTTCTATTTGGTCTTTACGTAGATTGAAGGGGGACATTTTTCATAGTGTGGTAACCATTGAAGTTTCTAGGAATAATAGAATTGTTCAGATGCGTGGACTATTGAATAGTACTCCTTGTAAAGAAGATAAACAGGTGATTCAGGAATGGGCGGAGAAAGAGAAAATAGTGGTTTCAGTTTATTGATTGTGAAGAGTTCAATTGAAAGCTTGGATATGGCTAAATAAATATCGAGTGCAAAGTCCTCATGCCCCTTCTCTTTTAAGAGAAGGGGTTAGAGGATGAGTTTTACAAATGAATGAATCGTGATTTGTAAATGTATTGTTTTTTTATTTTTACTTCAAGCCTAATTCTTGTCTATACTTTGAATCCGCTACACTATTTTTACTCCAATAGTCTAAGAGAATATGTTTCTTTTTCGTTGCCTTAGTGGTTAAGTTTTTAGCATTTGACCCGAAACCACTTTTATGCGTTTCTTCCCAAGAAAGGATATGATGAGGAAACTCTTTTTCAAAAATGATTTCTAATTTTCTACCTATCGATGAATAATTCAAAGTATAAATCATCTCTTTGTTTTTGCTTTCTAACAATGCAGTTGCTTTTTCTACTCCAAATTTAATATGCTTAAATCGAGCAAACAAAGTAGATGGAATAACTTTAAGTTCTCCTTGTGGTAATGCTTTAGGATTGATACGAATCAAATTAAATAATTCATCTTCTAACAATGCTTTTTCAACTCTAGAATTAGTATCTCCTTCAGATTCAAAATAGGAATTGGTTTGAACTTGATAGTTGTTTCCTTTTTGATTGAGTTGCATAAAGGTATGACCACACCACTCTTGTGAAGAAGTCGATACTTTGATACTTCCTTTGTTTTCTTTTTGATTTACTGGCGTGAAAACAGATGACATAGTAGAGTAGGGGTAGATTCCAGTATTAAACTTACGGGTTCCATTCATTTTTAAAACAGGAACAGCATCTGATGGATTTTTCGAGGGATAATCTAATTTGACTTGTTTCTTTTTGGAGAAATCTTCTGTTACAAATACCAAAACGGCATCCCCTTTATGAATTTCTCCATAGCGAGCTTGTTCCAAATCATAGCTAGTAATTTCAGCTTTCCCTTGATACCAGTAATCTTTAAATTGATTATTGGTAAGCGCTGTATTTACCGCTAATGGATTTTTGGATTGGGTGTCTTCTATTTTTTCTGAAGAACAATTTCCCATCAAAAAAGAAAAAAGGAAAAGAAGAGAAATGTTTTTTATTAGTTGAATCATAAGGAATAGTTGATATAAGAATATGCAAGCTTTTCAAAAACTGGCATATTTTAATTATTGGTAATTAGTAGTTTTAAATATGCCAAATCTTGAAGATTTTGCATATTACTATCGGAATGAACTGCTTAAAAAACAAAACGCCTTGTAAACAAAACTGTTCACAAGGCGCTATATTAAATGCTTAATTGTCGGACAAAAAAGCTAATTATCTAACTAAGGATAAATCTCCTTCAAATTTGATGATTTCACCGTTTGGTTTTTTTACATCAATAAAATAAACATAGACATCAGAAGGAGCAATTTCGTCATTATGTTTTCCATCCCAACCCATAGTTGGATTTTCATTGTTATAAACCATTTGTCCCCACCTATTGAAGACAGTAAATCTAACAACTTCTAATGGTCCCATATCCACGGATTGAATTGGATTTCCTCCGAAGTAAGTAACATTGAAGAAATCATTATCTCCATCAGCATCAGGAGTAAATACATTAGGTACATCGAATTGAGGAAGTAATCCTAAGATATTAATTTCAATGGTATTTATACAACCGAATTCGTTCGTAACATTTACTACAAAAGTATTATCAGGTTCTAATATAGAAGAAGGTATAGGATTCGTATTTCCTAAAGGTGCACCATTTAGTGTCCACTCAAAAGTTTCTAGTCCATTACCATTCGTAATATTTGCCGTCATCGTTACATCTGTTCCCTGTGTCAATTCAATCCCCACTGGTTCATTAGAAAGGAAACCTTGTGGGATAGCAGAAACAGTTACCGTAAAGAATGTATCAGCAGGACAATCTTCGATAGTAGCTGAAACATCAAATATAAACTCACCTTCATCATTTAATTCTGAAACGATAGGGTCTGCGCAATCTGTACAATTTAATGACCCGTTACCGAAACTCCACATATGATCTTCACCTTGTAACTCTTCAACTTGGAAAGAAGTTCCAGGACAAATAGTCGTATCAAAAACAGTCAATTCTAATATCGGATCAACAACTTCTATAAAATAACTAGTGGTATCTTCACAAGCTCTATTAGTAGTAATGCGCTCATAGTCATTAGAAACATCTGCAATCAAAACTAAATTTAGGTTTTCTAAATCAGAATTAATTCCAGGACCTGGCATCCACTGATGCATAATATCTGGGAAGTTAGATGGTTCGTAAGTAGGTGTTATAATAGAAATAATACTTCCTCTACAGTAAACATCTTGTTCAGGAACAGCCATCATCGAAAGGTCAGGCAAAGAATCTACTCTAATTGTAATCGTATCATATACCATACACGCCCCAATTTCCAACTCCGTAATATAAGTCGTCGTCATGGTAGGCGTAACCGTTTGCATAGTATCAGCAATATCTGCCAAGGTAGGATCAACAGGGAATGTAGACCATTCAAATCCAACACCTTGAGTAGAAGTGATTGCTAATAAATCAATACTTTCTCCCAAACAAATTTCTATGTAATCGTCATTAGTAATGTCTACTAAAGCAGGTATAGCTAATACCTGTACATCAGCAGTTTCACTACAAAATCCATTTGCACTAGTGGCAACTACCGTATAGGTAACATTACCTTGAGCAGTAATAATAGGATTTGGAAGTGTATTGTTATTTAATCCTTGATTAGGTGTCCATTCAAAAGTCGTTGAAGTACCCGGTATTGGATTAGCTGCCATAAATGAATAACTTTCACAAAGCGTAGTATCTATAGTAGTTAACTCAGGAAAGTCAAATGGATCAACATTCACCGTATAAGTATCTGTTGCACTACATCCTTGTAATTGTGCAATAGCAGTATAAGTCGTTGTATTGGCAGGAGTATCATCGAATGCTGGTCCAGTTCCAGATGCAGGTGTAGCAGAGGAAGACCAAATGACATCTTGGTTATTTACATTATGAGTAGCTAGAAGTGAAATTGGAGTTCCTTCACAAATATCTGTTACGGTCAGCGCAGCTATTGAAATAGCAGGATCAATTACTTGTAAGTAAACAGAATCTGTATCTGTACAAATTCCTACTTGACCAATTACAGATACCCATTGACTAGTTAATGGTTCTGCAAAAGGATTAGGAAGGGTAGGACTTGAATTTGGGAAAGCTCCTACTGGAGTCCAAAAATAAGTCGTTGCTCCTTCAGCTGATAATTCAGCTCCAACTCCTTGACATACAAATGCAGTGTCAGCACCAAGATTTACAACTACTGAAGGTTCGTCAGATAACTCAATTACAATTTCTGTATAAGTTACATCTCCACAACCAAAGTTGTTCGTCAAAGCGATTGTTATCGTTTCTATTCCTTCAGGAAGATTATCTACAATAGGTACGATAGGGAAACTCAAAACTGTTTCACCCGCTGGAATAGTTATAGTAGAAGGAATATTTAAAGTATAATCAATACCCAACTGAGCCGTTCCACCAATCACTACATTATATGAAGCAGCGTCGTCTTGTGCATTATTTAATGAAATCAATAATTCATCAGATGTACCAGAACAATCTTCAATCAAGTAATCAATACCTGATGCGAAATCGACAGATAGTTGAGGTGTTCCACCTTTTAATTCAGAAATAAAAACTCCTGAATCTAAAATTCCATCACTACGATCAGCAACTGCTAATTTTATATGATAAGTATTACAAGGGGTAACTGAAGCTCTTGCAGTTAAACTTTTTTTCACTCCTAAAAAGTCAGAAGTTAATCCATCATATTCTATACTTTGACCTGCTTCATTATTTCTATAGTATTCCCAATTGACGGTATTATTCACACTGTTAATTTCCACAAAAGTATTAGTACCGGGAAGTGTTGCAATATTTAATTGGTTATTCATACCAGGGTCTCCAACAATGCCAGGACCTGAAATTAAGAAGGCAAAAATATCATTGAAATTAGAATTAGCGAATTCAGTATATTCTTCAGAACCAAAAGTATACTCAAATGCTAGTTCATCCGTAGCTGCAAATACATCAATTTCGACAATACAAGCATCATTAGAAAGACTACCATTACCAAAGGTGACTGATAAATAATCTAAATCAGCATCTCCAGGAAGTCCTAATCCTTCACTTGCTCCAGTTTGAGTATTGGGACCTACTGTATTTTGTATAGAACCAGAAGTAAGAATTAAACCTCTATCTAAACCAAGGTCAGTACCATCTCCTTCGAATGTACCATATGCTCCATTCGCACAAATAATAGTATCGATTGTTACCGTCGTTTGAGGAGTAGCAATTGCATCCACAATATCTGCATCTGTAATATTGCCATCTACAATAAGACCCGTTGGAATCTCACAGGGCATAGAAGAACATTCCCAATTAGCTGCAAATCCTTCAAATGCGGTAGTCCCATCCGTTAACATTTCTATCGTCATACAACCACTGGAAGCTTGAGCAGAGAGGCAAACACCACCACCGCCTGAAAGGTCATTAAAGCCCGGACCACCTATGGAATAAATTGGAGCTCCAGTTGCATCATTACCATCATAGATATTGATGACATCACCGAATTCCTCTACATTGAAATATTGTAAATTGAAGTTGATACAAGCATTGTTAGGAGCTGGAGGACAAATTGTGAAAACATTGTTTTCGTTATTACTATAGTCACCATCTGGTCCACCTGAATCATATAATTCTCCTGTACAAGAATTAGAAAAACCTTCATCAATAGTATTTACTTGACGCAAGGTATCCACACAGATATTGAAATCTCCCCAGTTAGGAGTACCTGTAGCAGAATAGGCATCTACTCTTAAGAAGTAATCTAGTCCAGGAGTCAAACCTTCTAAATCAAGTTCTAACTCTGTATCTCCAACATCTGATTTGGAACAAAGTAATTCCGCAAGATTGTTAGTACCACATTCTCCTCTATAAACCGCTAATTGAGGTTGAACGATTGGAGTCCCATTAGTACTACAACCCGATACCACAATGGTAAAGTCAACGACGCTTCCATCAGCAGGAGCTGTAAATTGGAACCAAACATCATTATTGACATTATCCCAACAGGCAGGAACATTACTTTCTGGAGGAGGAGGAGCTGGATTGAAAATATCCGATTGAGTGGCGTTAATATTTGTATAACAGCCGAGACTATCACATGTCGGTCCTACTCCAAGGTTAATGATTCCACCACAATCGTCATTAACTGGGATTTGGGCGAAAAGGGAAATAGAACAAATAGTAATTAAGCAAAAAAGTAAAATTCTCTTCATCATAATGTTTGGTCTTGGTTATCCAATAGTGTTAAGAATATCTAAATATATTATATGTAATCTATGTTTTTGATTGAGAGCTTCTAGACTTACTATCGTTTAAAATGCTTTTATGATATTTACAAACGAGTATTCGTTAATAGACGACAAGTCTATTGTTACATTTATCTACGACGTCCAAAAATAGGTACTTTTTTGACATTCTTATGGATGTTTTAGTAAATAATTAATGTAAACTATATATCAAAAAGAGGATAGGTTTTCTAAAAAAGGAAACTAGAAGGGTTTTAAAGGTTGTTTCTGCAGTAAATGTAACAAAAATGTGGTTTTTTGACAAACTTCAGGAGAATCAATTGTTTTTCTGGATCCCTTCTCAAGTCTTGAGTATAAGGACTCTATTACTGGGTTAAATATTTTTTTGAATATTAAGCATTGTCACCTTTTGATTGGAAAAGTAAGATTTGATTCGATATCCGCTTGTATACACGGCAGTTGTCTATAGATGGGTTCAATATTCCTTGGTCAGTATTCGATATACAAACCTTCTTTTATTACATTTGTCGCATCAAAAGTAGTTGTACCAATGAGAAAAATCTTACCCTTTATATTTATCCTTTTTACTTTTTCGTGTGAAAATGAGAAACAGGTTTCGACATCTAATTATTTAAGGGTTAGTGGAGAGACGATGGGGACAACTTACCACATCACTTATGAAGATGATTTGAGAAGGAATTTAAAACCAGAATTTGATCAACTATTAGTTGTCATAAACAATGGTGTTTCTACTTATATTGAAAACGCTGATATTTCATTGTTCAATCAAGCAAAGGAATTGGAAGAAACTCCAGTTGGTATTCATTTTCTTAACAATCTAATTGCATCAAAAGAAATTTTCGAAAAGACAGCAGGTTATTTTGATCCTACAGTAATGCCATTGGTCAATTATTGGGGATTTGGTTACACAGATAAAAAACCAGTTTTGCAAATGGATAGTGTCACGGTAGATTCTATTCAGCAATTTGTTGGATTTGAAAAAATAAATTCGACTTTTGAATACATGGTCGAACAAGGGGATAACGTTGCTCAAAAAAAATATGGAACGATTTCAAAGAGTGTCTCCAATGTTCAACTCGATTTTTCAGCCATTGCCAAAGGGTATGCAGTCGATGTGATTTCAGATTTTTTAAAAGAAAAAAAAATCAATAATTATTTAGTCGAAATAGGTGGTGAGTTACGTTGTAAGGGAAAGAACCCCAAAGGGAAGGTCTGGACGACAGCAATTAATACCCCAAAAGTAAATTCAAAACTGACAGATTATGAAGCGATTGTTCAACTTGATAACAAAGCAATTGCATCCTCTGGAAATTATAGGAATTTCCATGAAGTGAATGGAGAATGGTACGGACATGAGATTAATCCTAAAACGGGATTTCCAGAAAAAAGTAATTTATTGAGTGTCTCTGTCCTTGCTAAAAATTGCATGACGGCAGATGCATACGCTACAGCATTAATGGTGATGGGATTAGATAAAGCAAAAGCATTTGCCAACCAACTAGAAGAAATCGATGCCTTTTTTATTTATGCCAATGAAAAAGGAGAATTGGAACAAGTGTATACGGATGGGTTTGTTGGTTATTTGATTGATTGATGAAAAGAGGTGCGTCAAGTTTGAGAAAGTTTATTGCAAAACTATTGATTTTTAAGTTAGTGTAAAAGACAAACCATGACTTTAGTTGTGAACAATTAAAATCAAAAGAGATGAATTTGGAAGAAATAATTCAAGCAACCTACGAAAAAGTTAAAAATACAGAAGATAAAGGACAACTGGCATCTTACATTCCTGAATTGGTTAATGTTGATTCAGAACATTTTGGAGTACATATTTCAACCATTAACCACATTAATTACGGTATTGGTAATTTTAACGATAAATTTTCGATTCAAAGCATAGCAAAAGTACTTTCGCTATGCTTAGCATATAATATTCTTGGGGATAAAATTTGGACAAGACTTGGAGTAGAACCTTCAGGGACAGCATTTAATTCTCTGATTCAACTTGAAGCAGATAAAGGTATACCTCGAAATCCATTTATAAATGCTGGAGCAATTGTTATATCAGATATTCTTCTTAGTAATTTAAGAAACCCAAAAGAAGAATTTTTATCTTTTATTAGAAGCATATCCAATAATTCAGAATTAAATTATTCAAGTAAAATAGCTGCGTCAGAAAAAAGCGTAGGATTTCTAAATGTGGCTTTATGTAATTTTATTAAATCTTTTGGAAATATTCAAAATGAACCTTCAGATGTTCTTGACTTCTATTTTGATATCTGCTCTCTTGAAATGAATTGCAAAGAACTTTCAGAATTATTTTTGTTTTTAGCAAACAATGGTCGTAAGATATTCAATAACAATTCAATTCTAACCAAAAGTCAATGCAAAAGAATAAATGCATTAATGCAAACTTGTGGTTTTTATGATGAATCCGGAGAATTTGCTTTTAAGGTTGGACTTCCAGGGAAAAGTGGTGTTGGAGGAGGAATAGTAGCAATTCATCCAAATCATTATGCGATTGCCGTTTGGAGTCCGAAATTGAATGAAAAAGGAAATTCATATAAAGGAATTAAGTTTCTTGAAGAGTTTACAACAAAATCTCAGTTATCGATATTTTGAAATAAAAATTGTACAAAACTAAATAACAAGAGTAATAGCCGCTACGCGCAGATACTGCGTGTATGCGGGGCCGTTATTAAATTATTTTTACATTAGTTTGAAAAATCAATAACTTACGTATTAGGTACTCAGCTACTCTAATAGCATAAATAAAAACATTTTTAAAAATAACAATACATGGAATTTAATTTAGATCGTGACCTTTGCTTTTTTGATGTAGAATCGACTGGTCTTAATGTAGTGAGGGATCGCATCGTACAAATAGCGGTGATCAAATATTTGAAAGACGGAGGAGAACCAGTAGAATTGGTAGAACTGATTAATCCAGGAATTCCTATATCCGAAGAAGCAATGAGTATTCATGGATTAACGCCAGATATTTTGAGAAACAAACCCACCTTTCAACAAGTAGGACAAAAGATTTTTGATTTTCTTGGAGACTCTGATTTAGCAGGCTACAATTCGAATAGATTTGACGTTCCTATATTGATGGAAGAGTTTTCTAGAATAGGTTTAGAATTAGATATGTCTACTCGACGAACCATAGATGTACAACGTATTTTTTATAAAATGGAACCTCGAACTTTAGGAGCTGCCCTTAAATATTATACAGGTAAAAAAATGGAAAATGCACATGATGCATTGGTTGATGTTAAAGCTACTGTCGATGTATTAAAAGGTCAACTAGAGAAATATAAAGATACAGACATTGAAGATAAAGATGGAGTGATAATAGAAAAACCTGTAAAGAACGACATGAAAATTTTGCATGATTTTACAACGGATAGCAATATGATTGATGCGACTATGCGACTCAAACATAATCATGAAGGAGTGATCGTTTTTAACTTTGGAAAGTATAATGGACAATCTGTAGCCAAAGTGTTAGCAGAGGATAAGCATTATTATAATTGGATACTGAATAAAGATTTTTCTTCTCAGGTAAAACAATTGGTTAAAAAGATTGTAAAAAATCAATATAAAAATAACTCTTAATGATTAGATGTTTTTCATTATTCCTTTTTGTATTTGTAGTGTTACAAATGAGTTGTTATGAACCAACCTCAGGTTGTCTTGATATTGAGGCAACTAATTATGATGCATCAGCGGATGAAAGATGTGAAGATGAATGTTGTAATTATCCGAATCTAAAATTGACCATTTTTCATATGATAGAAACTGAAGGTTTCAATTCTATGATGACAGATAGTTGTATTAATTTTTCTACAGATTCTACTTTTCTTAATATTTCAGGTAGTCAGTTTCAAATTGATGAAATGTATTTTTACTTATCAGATTTTAGGCTGACTTTATCTACGGGGGAAGTCGTCCAAGTAGCAGATTCCATAGAGTTAATGATTCTTGATAATTCGGTTACGCTAGAAGAAAAGGACACTACAGTAACTGATGATTTTGTTTTGGTAAAGCGAACTTCATTTTCTTATACCGTAGGAGAATTTATAGCGCCAGGATTTTATGAAAAAATTCAATTTAAAGTAGGATTGAATCCTCGGTTTAATACCACAAATCCTGATACTTTGAGTAGCACTCATCCCTTGGCAACTTCGGAAGATATGCATTCTGGAGACAGAGGGACAGGATATGTGCTGCAAAAATTTGGAATAACAAGAGATACGATGACGCTACCTGATAGTTATGAATATTCGATTTTAGACCCTTTTTCGAATACAGTTGAAATTAGTTTAGATTACCAATTTACGGTGGTTCCTGGCTTTGATGCAGTTTTACCGGTGAAAGTAAACTACTCTGAGTGGTTGTCGGGCATAGATTTTGCGACAGATGATGATGATTCGATAAAAGCTAAAATAGTCAGTAATACTGCAAATGCAATCAGTATAAGGCAATAAATAAAACCTTAAATTGTTATTTTTGTTATAAGAAAAAACAATTAACTGATATTTGAGTTTTAATCGTAATTGATATGAACTCTTGTTAAAAGAAATTTCTCAAGAACCTTTCTTAATAAAAAATGAATAATCCCTATGAAAAAAATTACACTATACCTATTACTATTAACGACTGTACTCTTTAATTTTTCATGTGATCCGGAACCTGTATTGGAAGATGTTACTGATGTTGAATTGACCTTTAAAGGGAAATTTGGAGATGAAACATTCCTGATCAATAAAGATGATTGGAAGTACAATAACATGGATATTCGGTTTGACCAATTCAATTTTTATATATCCAATGTCAAGTTAGTAAAAGAAGGAACGGGAGGACAAGAAGAGACCGATTTAGTCGATATTGATTTTGTAGATTTGAGTTTCAAACCAACCGAATTGGAAGATGCTGAAATTGGATATACCATAAAAATTAGCAACGTTCCTGTTGGCGAATATGATGGAATTAAAATTGGTTTGGGCGTACCTGCTGATTTGAATAAAAGTAGTTGGGACGAATTTGGCGGTGGTCATCCACTTCGAAAAGTTGGTCACCATTGGGCAGCTTGGGAAAGTTTTATTTTTTCAAAAACAGAAGCTAATTTAGATATAGATAATGATGGTGGATTTGTTCACAAACTTTCTTACCACACAGGAGCTGATGAAGCGTACAAAACAAAATATGCTTCAAAATCAATTAATCTAACGAAAGGAGAAATTACAAATATTACTTTCGAAGCAGATGTAATGATGATGTTTAAAGATATTGATGTGATTCAAGATTTTGGAACTCATAATCTTTCTGACATCGATTTAGTAAAAAAGGTCATGACTAATTTGCAAAATGAAGTCTTAACCATTCAATAAACATTTTAGATTATGGATTCAAAATTAAGGATTTAGGATTCCTTCTAACTTATTCAAATATTGATGGAATCCTAAATCCATAATCCTAAATCCATAATCTTTTAAAAAAAAGCTATGTCTCGTATTTCCATATTCCTCCTCTTGGCATTTGTTTTTCTACTTTATCCAAGTTGCGTCGATGACGATGCTGATAATGTATCTGGTGACCTTTCCAATATTCCTTACAGTCCTGAAGATTACGAATTAGTAAGACCTCAAGATTTTCCCATCATGTTAATTCCTTCTAACAATGCTTTAACAAAAGACGGCGTTGATTTAGGAAGACATCTCTTTTACGATAAAATTCTTTCTGCTGATTTAACGATGGCTTGTGCTAGTTGTCATCTTCCAGAATTGACGTTTGCTGATGGAAACAAATTCAGTACAGGCATTGATGGTCTAGAGGGGAAACGAAGTTCAATGTCATTAATTAATATTGGATATGTTGAACATGGTTTATTTTGGGATGGTCGAGTCATTAGTTTAGAAGAGCAAGCATTGCTGCCAGTTGAAGACGAATTAGAATTGCATGATACTTGGGAGAACGTTGTTGGAAAACTAAAAGCGCATCCTGACTATCCAACTAAATTCCGAAAAGCATTTGGAATCGAAGATACTGAAGACATTACTAAAGAGTTAGCAGCCAAAGCGTTAGCTCAATTTGAAAGAACCTTGATTAGCTATAATTCACCTTTTGATAAAATTTTCATTAAAGAAGCAGGTGCTCCGACAGCCTCAGAGCAAAGGGGATTTGATATGTTTTTTGACAGGGCAGCCCAAGGTAGTGCTTTACCAGATGCGGAGTGTTCGCATTGTCATAATAAACCTTTGATGACGAGTGATGCGTTTTTTAATAATGGAATTGATTCTGTAGGATTATTAG